>JAZGTK010021373.1:0-10646 GCA_036877625.1 Ambastaia sidthimunki
CTATCTAAATTACTCAGCATATATAGATCTTCACCCCAACACGTCTCGACTGGGGCCTGGGATCAAGAGGCTTTGATTTCTGTTTAGATCTGAGAATAATGCATGAACTGGCCGCTTTAAATCATCTCACAAGTCCAGTTACAATGACAAGGACCCAACGTGGCAGCTAAATGGATGTTGGTAGACGAATATGTTGTGGGCGTAAAGAGCCACTGTCCTTAACTGTCCCAGAGATATTACTTTGAAGATGAAAGACAACTCTCCTTTTCAGTTCTCAGTTCCTCTATAACTCGTCTATTGCTGCTGGTGGGACATTCAATTCTCTGTGGAAAATTCATGATCAGAGACAGAAACTAGCTTAGTTTACAGAGGTCCGATTACCAGACTCTGTCTAATTAGCTGACGTGTGAATGAAAGACCACAGTTACATCTCACTGCCTGTTGTAGTTCTCTAATCAATAATCATTAGCTGTGATTAAATGTGAACTTGGCACTCAGCAACGAGTCGTGCATGTAACTAAGTGTTTTGTTTCTTAGGTTTCCTGTTTGTTGAGTCTGCAGATTGCACACAGAAATTTCAAACACAGACGGTGAAAATGACAGAATGACTTCAAATCAAACAGAGGTTAAGTTCTTCCTTTTCTAGGTCAGTGGTCTGCTCTGGTGGTGGCAGATTCAGAGGCAATTGTGGACCCTGAGCACAAACTCATCGCCAAGACAAATAATGTCACGGTGACCTTTTAACGCCATTCAATCAGCACACTGCAGTAAAAATGTTAGGGCGTAAATTCACAAGAATTCACAGTATTTCCGTTTTACTACATGAGCCTCAACTCAAAACTGGTTATTTTTTGCAAAAAGAAAAGAACAGAAAAAGAGAAGAGCTTATAGACAGATAGATAAATTATACCTGTTTCTTCATCAATGGAGAAGCTTCCTAGACCACTTCTAGCTTTGAGAGAGTACCTGATCACTCCATCTCTGCCTTTGTCATCATCTTTAGCAGTAACCTGGAGAACACTCATTCCATGGCGAGAGTTTTCTTTGACTGTGCCCCTCACAGCAAATTCTGTGAAGTATGGCTCATTGACGTTCTCGTTAACATCAATAACTTCCACTTCTAGATAGGAGTCAGAGCTCAGCCCCACTGGGATACCCAAATCTTTTGCAACTACAGAGAGATTGTAGAATTGTTGTTTCTCATAGTCGAGTGCCTTGGCCAGTTTAACGAACCCACTTTCTGCATGAATCTTGAATGTTCCATTGAAGTCATTTGGAAGGGAGTATCTTACCCTTCCCCCAGACCCAATGTCATAATCTTGTGTTTGCAACCAGGCAATAACAGTGCCTACAGGAAGGTCCTCCAGCACACGACAACTGTATGTTCTGGGAATAAACATAGGGGCATAGTCATTTACATCCTCTAAGTAGACTCTTAGTGTCGTCTCTGAAAACATTTGATTTCCGCTTTGAGCTTTATCTCTAGCTTCAATTTTGAGTGTGAAATCTGAGATGGACTCTCTGTCCAACTGGCTAGACACATAAACAGAGCCAGTTTCGCTGTTAATGGCAAACTGAGGGGTATTTGTTAACAAACTGTATGAGATTTCACCATTCTGGCCAATATCATCATCTGAGGCTGTGACCCGGATTACCTCAGTGCCAATGAGTGCGTTTTCTGGAACTACAGCAGTATAACTCTCGAGGGAGAATTTTGGGCTGTTGTCATTTACATCATCAATGTTAACCGTCAACAATCTCCAGCTAGATTTTTGTTCAAGGCCCATGTCATACACAGTTATGTTAAGAAGGTACCGGTCTGATCTTTCGCGGTCCAGTGGCTGATAGATGTATATTAGGCCGCTTTCCATATCAATATTGAAACAGCTGTCAATATTCCCATCTGATATGGCATGCAGGACACGACCATTAAAACCAGTGTCACCATCGTTTGCATTCACTTGAAGGACGCTGGCTCCCACAGGCACATCTTCACGGACTACAATATCTGATGGAAAGGATTCAAGCTGAGGCGTCTGCCTATTGACAGAGAACAGATCTGTGTAACCCTCCTCCACTTTGGATTTACTAATGACGGTGGCTTTTTTCAGAAGTGTCTCTGCTAACTTCTGTGCAACTTTAGTGTCTTGACAACTGAAGCTCCTTGTCGACATTCTAACTCTCACCAATGATATATTTACAAAGGTGGGTTCAGAGAGCAGCTCACCATCTGATGCAGCTATTTTTAAGTTAAACTGTTCATCTTTCAAACTCATTCCAGCGAGGGGTCTCCTTAAAGTCAATATTCCAGAGTCAGGGTTTAGATTAAAGACATCGAGTTCATTTCCAGACAGAATGTTATATTTAACCAACCCAAGCTCATCAATGTCAATGGCAGAAACAGTAATAATTGTCTGGCCTACAGGAAAATCACGTCCTAGTGTACCTTTACATGACACACGCTCAAAAAGCGGCCGGTTATCATTGATATTTAACACCTGTACTGTGATGTTGACTTCACTTTCTCTTCTATAAGGTGAGCCCCAGTCTGAGGCCCGGACTGGGAAAGTGTAGGTCTCCAAAGATGTTTCAAAATCCAGTTCCTTAGATATCCTTAGCTCTCCAGTATTTTGGTCAATGATAAAGGGTAGTGACTGAAGGCTAGCTATGCTGTATGTTATGCACCCGTTCTCACCTTTATCATCATCCAAAGCGGATACTGTGAGAATGACAGTGCCGGCAGGAGTGGTCTCATTGACAAACACTTCAAAAGACTTGCTGGTAAACACTGGGGCATTGTCGTTTGCATCCTCGATTGTGATTTGCACCTTCACTGTCATGCCACTAACCCCCTCAATGACCTCTAACTCGAAAAGCTCCTGGTTCAGTGAGGTAAACTGCTGTTTTGTTGAGATGACACCAGTCAATGTATTAATATTAAAATAAACAGAATCTGGGGTCAGAACGAGGCTGTAGCTGACTAGTAGCGGTCTTGAAGAGATCCTCACAGTCTCTATGATGGTCCCTAGTGGTGCGATCTCATTAACAGTTGTCTTGTAAATCGCCTTTTCAAAGCTCACCTGCACCAACTGTGGTTTTTTCACAAAAAGTTGAAGCATCTGAGAGTTGGAAAACCTTGGTGGTGTCCCTCTGTCTTTGGCTTGAAAAGTGAGATTGCAGCCATAAGGAAATTTATCCCAGTTCACTGGTTCAGACATCTTTAGCTTGTACTCATTTCCAAGTGAAGCTCTGTCAAGGACAAACTGCTCCTGTGGGTCACCTGCAGTAATGGCAACCCAGTCAATTTCTCCGTTAGCTCCCTCATCCAGATCTTCAACTGTGACAATGGCGTAAATCGGCTCTTTGTCTGACATCAAAGGGAAAAGTGCAACCACGGTCAGCATCGGAGCATACTCATTGATTCGCACAACATTAAAAATGAGTTTGGCTGTACTGCTTAAGCCACTGTTTCCATAAACTTGAATTCCACGATCAACTGCTAAAACCTCAAGGTCATATCTGCTGTTCTTATCTAAACTGGGCCTAGCTATGAGAGATATCACCCCACTGGTTGGGTGGACCGCAAACTCCTCCACGGCTTCTCTGAAGAAATAGTAAAACTCACCATTGGAGCCAATGTCTGCATCAGTGGCAGTCACCTGAACAATGCTTGTTCCCAATGGAGTACTTTCAGGAACGTCAATATTATAGGAAGTGGGAGAGAACAAAGGTCGGAGGTCATTTGTGTCCATGATCTGCACATTGACTATCACTGAAGCCTCCAGCCCTCCTGTGCTGGCAGCCCTCACTGTTAATGTATAATTATCCTGCACTTCCCGGTTCAGGATGGCTCCACTGCCCCCACTAGTCCTTATGCGGAGAAAGCAAAAGTTTCCCAAAACAAATTCTTCAGCCTGAAACAGCCCCTCATCATCTCCAGATTTAATGGAATACTTGATGTCCCAGGAACCCATCCTGGATAGAGCAATTCCCATTTTATCTTCGCTCCTAATGTACGTCCGAGCTGCAGAATTCTCATAAACGGTGGCATTGTATATGGAACTGGTAAATTGAAAGTCAGAGGACCCTGGCACTGGCTCCTGTGGTTGCCCCCAACACGGAAGCAAGTAAAGGAGCAATAAGCAGAAACTGGTGGGACAGATCCTCATACTGCCCTCAGGGCAGTGGTTTATAGCCATGCCATCGTCCAGTCAGCCTGCAAATGAGAGATATTTGCAGTAAACCAACGCAATGCAGGGCATTCATCTTACAAAGACATAACCTTCTTAAATAAATGTGATGGCATTTATTTATTCAGAAGCCCTTGACTGTCATTTATTTATACAAAAACTCTTGGTTTGGATTAAATTGTCAAAAAATAAATAAATACTCTGACCCTGTGCTCAGTGGGTTCAGTAACATTCTTTCACAAAAACACTGATACGCTGGTTAGATAATAATTTCAATGCAAGACTTAAAACAACAGGAGAAGGACAAATACGAGTTGATAACCAAATATATAGTTAATATATAGATGCATATGTTTGATATAGATACATTTAGATACAATCTAGATACAGCAAATAATATTAAAACAATCTTGAAAGTGAGCAACAAGCGAAAATGTGACTTCTACAGTTATACGATCTATTTATAAAGCGCTTGTGAGAAAACAAACCGGATACTGTTATACTGACATACTTTGATAATGTAAAACATATTCCCTTTTTAAAAACTGTATACGCATAATTCATCAATAATTATTCGATTGCAAATCAAAGGAAACTTTCACTGCCGCCATGATTCTGTGGAGTTAAAACATACTACTAACAACGTGTCGTTGCCCGATCGTTTATGCATCAAACATACGTGAATGGGCTCTTACCTTCGGCTTAGAGAGAAAGAAATCTCTGCCCGGTAGACATCTGAGAAACCGTTCTCTGAAAGTACATCCTTCACTTTGCTGTACGGGACTACGCTGCCACTCACAGATGACTGTAATCAATGCAGCTCGCACCGCCTACAGCGCGCACACGAGTGAACGTTATCCCGTGAATGCGCAAACGAAACCGGTGCCACAAACAGCGGTTACTGCTGTCCCATGACAACAACAGGCTCTTATGATTTACATTTAATTCATAACCTTTGAGAAATGAAAATCGTGTGATATGCTTAGAACCTACACAGTAGATCCCAAACAAAACAAGTGGTTTATAATAACACGTGCTCATTTTAATATAAAATGATGCATTAATGGCATTTAGAAACTCTTGAGTGTTTTTTTCATAATGATATTTTGCCTTTTATATAACAGGTTGCGTTTGTCTTGAACAAGCCTTAATGACTGTTCTCGCTCAGCGTTAGGTGCTGCATCTCAGATCCCAGCTCTGTAATCCGACCATTCCAACTATTCCCGAGGATTTTCCGAAAAATTCCGAAAAGATACGAATGGAGCCGAGGCGGTGAACGGAAACGTGCGGAAATTCACGAACGTTTCCGGAAGGGACCTCACGACGGGAAGCAGCACTGAGCGGCTAGTTAACACTTCGGATAATTCTCCAAACATTTGAGTGCGTTTGAAAATATACTTTTGTTTGTTGTTTTTTGTCAAACATCATGTCTGTTTTGTGTTATAACAAAGGATGTGGACAACGTTTTGACCCCGAGAACAATTCAGAGGGTAAGACAACACACGTGAGCTGGTTTGCTACAGATAGCAAATTAAAACAGTGAAGTTTCAGAAATATTTCAAGAGTAACATTTATTATTTTACTACAATGTTTGCTATAATAATGTCAGTGTTACACGTGTTTGAATGTATGTTTTATGTAAACGGTGTATTTGTTTCACAGTTGCTAGTAAATACCCAATTATATAAACTTCCTAATAAGACTTTCTCCACCAGCGGGGAAAGTTATAAATGGAATAACGGGACTTAAAAAGACATAAATCATATTATGTACTGGATGTTTTATACGCTTCGTCTACAAATCTCAGACTTTGCCATTTTGACGTTGACTTCTCCACAGATGCATGTACATACCACCCTGGGGTGCCAGTGTTTCATGATGCTTTGAAGGTATGAAGATATGAGGAGATCAGTTTACTGAATGAGAAATGTAACCTCACCATTGTCACTTGTTGGGTTTAACCTATTAAATAGTGTCCTGTACTGCATTCCAGGGTTGGTCCTGTTGCAAACGACGGACAACTGACTTTTCTGATTTTCTCAGTATTGCTGTAAGTATTACATTTATTAATTAATAAGGCCATATAAATGTTATTAACCATTTTTAAACACACAAACCTGTTAAATTGCTGTAAAAAGTTCCAGCATGCACTTTCCAGTAAAATTACCAAAACAGCTACTCACACATTTGCTGGAACTTTACAACCTCTAGATCAAAAAACACTTGCCAACACTCGCAGTACATGATGTATTTTCATGATGTCAGAGCTTTGTGATTGGTTTAAAGCAGACTTCTTACATCATCACATTATAAGTTCCCGTAATGTTATGTTAATGTTAAATTCTGCTAGAAAATTGGAGTTCATGAGGGGGTCCAAGTGACCCCTAAATGAACAAATTGTTACATTTCCAGAAAGGGTTGTGTGTGTAAAATGGGCTATAAATAGCTTTACATTATATGTTTGGGGACAAGGTTAATTCATCTCTAGTGATTTTGAAACAGCTAATGTGTCAAGAAGGTTGTCTGTCTTTATGAATGCGGTCTTTTAGGGTTGCACGAAAGGCCCTCATAATCAAGAGAAGCCTGCTGAGCCTGTCAAACCAGAGGCGAAGTCCTCCACAGACAAGAACGTCAACGATCTAAAACCAAAGTTTGATGAATGCATCACTCAAGCACCAAAACCTCTGGAATCCATCCAGCGACCGAGGTACAGGAACACTAGAAGAGAACGGGACCTTCGCCCAGTGTGTTTCCCACCTCATTAATTCTGATGTACAGACATAGAAAAAGTAATGCAACATTAAATATACCATAAAGAACAATGCGTTCTTGCCAACACTCTTCCAGCCATAACCTTCACCGACGTCACAGTTTTAAGGAACCGTTACTGACGACAGCTGTTGTTATTGTCTTTGTAGTCCTGATGAGCCTTTCTCAACACTGCAGCAGAAGATCTCTCCCTCGCTCAGACAGGCTTTAGAAAAGCTCAAATTAACGGAGGAAAACACACAGGAGAAAAAAGGTAAAGATACCTGTCCACAACATTTTGTCTCTCTTTATTTGTCTCGTTATAATCTGATGCATTTTGTTCTCTTGTGTGTTAAAGAAGAGGACAGTGATGAAATTAAAATCGGGACGTCCTGTAAGAATGGAGGCTGCAGTAAGGTACTGTACCCTCTGGTGCTCTGTCCATGTTTCGGATTAGAAACCTGGTACACTGAGTTACAGTTAATCTCTTTAGTCTATCACTAAAATGGATTCTCATTTGTGAAGCACTGAATAGAAAATTCAGTCTGAACTCGATTCCAAACAGATGTGTTTTTTGACACGCACATTTTGTGCAGAAAACAGAACTTGTGTCTTCAAAAAAACTCTCAAATTGATTTTTGATATCACAGTCACATCTGTATCCTACATTGTGTTTCCTTGCGTTGGTCTGTTTCACAGTTTGTGTAAAGCATGGGGTATACAAGCATACACAATCTGTTTGAGAATGAGAAATGTTCTTTATTAATTAGCCAGCATCTGGTCTGTTGCTTCTAGGGGAAATGCGAACACAAATATTATTATTTTTTTAAATCATTTTAATTATATCACGTTTTGTTGGTACACACTTCAGAAGCACAAGTGTGAACCGAATGTGAAATCAGTTTGGGATTTATACTGTCCTGCTCATCTGAATTCTTCGGCCGCCACAGACCGCATGCGAGATGCAGAGTCTGTGCCATCAAACGAGAGCTGTTTACTGGCAAGATATCATCGGTTAATGTTTAGTCTGCAGTTAAGATGAATACATCTGCATAATGTCACATGCACGCTGCTTTGTCTTCATGTCAGAAAGCCTGTTATCTTTTCCTAAAGTAATGATTTCTGTCCATATTTTCAGTCGAGGTTTCTGGCCGGTTTTCTCGATTGGCTAGCATTTCAGTGCATCCCTAATTCTCATTATTCTGTTGGGTAGACGTTCAGCGGACCAGCCAGCGATGACGAGACGTGCTTGTATCACGCCGGTGTACCTATCTTTCACGAAGGGTAAATTAGCTACTGATCAAAATGTAATACTACCAAGGGTAGCTTGATAAATCACATCCGTGGATTCTGCAGTTAAAAACTCTTGTTATTTCACCCCTTCCTCATAAAAGAATGAAATATTGGAGCTGCTGTAAGAGGAAAACTTCAGACTTCAACACTTTCCTGTCTCAGGAGGGCTGTACACATGGAAAGCATCAGTGGATAAAGAAAGATGTGGTGTGTGTTTTTTCCTGTCTTTAGCGATACAAACCACAAAATTCCAATTACTACGATAATCTCTCTACGGCATTCCATTTGCATCCTGTGAAACATTTTACAGCATATGACCTTTAAAAGTCTCATCACTGTTGTTGAAAGCCAGTCCTGTTGGTAATTGTGGGTTGTTTTTTATATATACAGGGAAAGAAGGTTGTTCCGTGTAGGTTTGATTGGCACCAAACAGGAAGTCAGGTCATCATTTCCATTTATGCCAAAAATTCAGTACCGGAGCTGAGCTCAGTGGAGGGCAACAGCACAGTGGTAAGTTACGATGCACCACAATGGTCAACTAGTTGTCCAGGTGCTTTTAAACGGCCATTAATCTTAAATAATTGAGAGATGCAGTGTTTTTGTTATCTGTGCTTTACTTTGCTCACAGTCAACACAGTAAAACCCTCTCAGAGAAACTTTGTCTCTTAATTCCGCTTATTTGAAGCTCCACTGCATTAAGCAGTGAATAAAGACAGTCACTGTCAGACTTAAGCTGCTGTGAGTAATGTTGCCATTATAACCCAGAATCCCCAAGTTTGTTTCTGTTTGAGAATTAACCTAAAGGACTGTTTTTGTTGGAGACTGTTGCACGTACAATGTTGCACGTACACAATGTTTCTTATCTGGCGCCCCTTGAGTCCAAACGCTCCGGTTACAGGTTACTTTGAAGTGCACCAATCTGATTTTTCTGATCTGTATCAGATCAGTATTGTGCCGTGAACGGTTATAGTTATTTTGCATATTTATTTGTTGATTATCTGTTGGTTGTGCATAAATAAATTTTATCTCTGAGAAACACAGATCAGGAGGTGGTGGTATAATTAATTATACAGGCCTTTTTTTAACACCAACAAGTCATTAAAACTACCCACCAACTAGTCAATTATAAAAATGGCTGGTGTTGCGAGACACTAGGTTTACTTGTTTTATTCTCCGCTACCGTTATGCATCATCATGTAAAACGGCTTGTTGGTGGTGTTATTTTTAACAAATTGCTTTCAGAACTCATTAAAATTGTACCGTTTGATTTTGCTAAATGTTGTTTCATTTGAATTTTGCAAAATGTATCTTGTGTGGTAATGAGTTATATAATATTCTTCCTGTTACAGCTGAAAATCCACATTATATTCGAAGGAGACAAAGAGTTTGAACAGCAGATAAGTTTGTGGGGGGTAAGTATCTGATCGCATCACTGTGAACTTTAAAGCAACTTAAAGTTTCACGTATTAAAAGTGAAGCATGTCATTTCTGTCAATAAATGGAATAAAGATGCTCCCCCTTCTGCCATTGGTCATAAAACCGATGGTTCCACCCCCAAACTTGTGCCATTGGTTGAGCTAATGTTGCAGACTGGTTGGGATGCTTAATTAGTTATAGTTACGATAATTGTATGCATATTAATCAGGGATATGTTTTCAATATCAGCAAACAATACTTCACCTGTAAATAAACTTTGTTTAATAACTTTTTTTAAGGTAATTGACACCTGCAAAAGTGTGGTGAACATGATGGCTACCAAAATTGAGGTTGTGCTAAAGAAGGCTGAACCGATGTCATGGGCCCGACTGGATCTTCCACCTGTTGCCCCTCCAAAGGAGAAAGAGAAAACTAAAGATACAGACAGTGAGGATGAGCGTGAGGATTAAAGACTGCAAGACCACCACCATGTTGTATTGTGTGAGATAATGGTTGACAATGAATCATAAATGCATAATGCAAGTTTTGAAAGTTTTTCATGTTTGTCCAAATATTGAAATATTTATTGTACAGGGCATGTTTAGTGGGTTTTAATAAAGGACCCCTACACAAGTACTGAAAAAGGCTATTTTAATTTACCAAAATGTTATTCTAGTAAATGAAACACCTAAGATTTTTGTAGGCCTAGCAAGTTGTCATCGAATCTAAGCTTCTGAATATGATCTTAAAGCAACATTTTCTTATTACAAATGCTACTTCCTGTTGCTTTGAAAAATGTCTGAAAATTAGGCAATGGAGGAGCAGCTGGGAATCCTGCTTTGGGAAGTTCGTTTTTGCTGCAAAAATAAAACCCTTTTAAAAACTGTCTGAGTGGCTAATCTGAGTATCTACATACTGAATTGTGATTCAATGCCTCAATTTAGCTGTCATTACCCTGCAAAGGTGGCAAGTGACCAATATTATGTTGTATTAAAATGC
>JAZGTK010021374.1:0-10646 GCA_036877625.1 Ambastaia sidthimunki
AACTTGAACTTGAACTTGAACTAGTGTTTTACCTCATAGTCTGATCATTAACTAGGTTAAATGATTTTTGGACAAGCCTGTGTGTCCCAGTGTTTCACTTGTTCATAACTTAGCCAGAAGATGTATAAAATAAAAATGCTAATGAGACCTCTTTAATGTCTCAGTTATTTCTCCTAGACGGCAATAAGTTGTAATAGGACAGTAAATGAATGAGAAATAGTAATCTCAGTTGTGTCTCCTCTAAAGTTTTATATGAACTCTCATTGAACTCACATGAACCTCTCATTCTTCCAAGAATGAATTGTCTGAGCTATATTATAATGTGCTGTAATGTTCATTTTATGGTTCTGTATTCTTACTGGTTGATTAATTATGTCATTTGTGTCTATTTTCATTTATTCTGAAGAAGATTAAGAAAAACATGTGAGACTTAAGTTCATATACAAATCTCTATAAAGTCTTGAGCAATAAAACTCGTGAGCAACCTTTGAGCAGTAAACTTTTCCTCTGGGAAATCCTACATTGAGTTTATTGGAAGATGTTTTACAGGTAGTGAATCACTATTCCAAGCAGTTACACACCTATTTTTACACCGCTAATGTAATACACCTACTAATGTAGGTACTTTAACTCGCCTAAGTTCTACATCAGTTTGTCTTCTGATGTGTTTGTGCCTCTCCTCTTTCCTTAACTTTGTTTGACTAGTACTGTCCCAAATTCAAGTTTTAACCCAGGTAGCTAATGAAGATAAACTAGGTGATTACAGTTCTGTCAGAGTGGAAGCATGCGGTGTTATATTTATCCATCTGTTGACAGTATGGGGTGAGATGTGTAAGAGCACACTGAATCTACAGGGCAGAATTTCCCGGGTAGTTCCCCCACACAACAGCTGCTATCTGGGGCAGTCTTCTGTGGGACTGGTCTTCAGGTGATGTGTTGCAGGGAGCAGTCTGTTTCCTATTTGACAATGTATAAAATACACAGTCTGCAAGCATTTTCCACAGAAATAGCACTGCTGGCCACATGGTTTCAACTTTCAACTGCATGTGTGCGGTGGACCATGAGTTCTGACAGATATTACAAAGAGGTTGAAGAAAAACCTTGTTATATAATGACCTCTTCAAAAGTACCTTTTTTGAATCGGGCCTTATCTTCTGTTTTATAGTGCTCTTGTGGTGTTGTACAGCCGTATGGTTAAGGTACGGTATTTTGATGCGAGACAAGGTTGCAGGTTCTATTAGAAAGGTGTGACCCAGCAACTGGATCATTAACCAGCTTTTCGTACATCGTGCCCTTGAGTTAGTTGCTCTAATTACCTGTCCTTTAAACTAGAGTGCTGTACATTGTGGGAAGATAAATAGTGTTTGATAACTAATTGATGACTCTTGAGAATAGTGACCAGCACACTCTGTGGCTCTCTAGGGCACATGCACCTAGATACCATATAATTCATTACCAAGAAGTGCTAAAAATACCACAGAGAAGTAAATAAGAGCCTCTCCATTAACAACAGATGCTGGCTCTTACAGTATTATATTTTGGTAAATTGTTAATGAGCGTCGGAGTTGAGTGATGTATGTATATAATGACACCTAAGATGCTTGCGTTGTTCATTAACTAAGACTCTTTAGACGTTTATATTCAAGGCTGCTATTTTCCTCTGTAAGATCATTTGCAGTTTGTTTTAAAATCTCAGGTCAATTGTCTCAAGACAATTTTGTACGCATCTGCAAACATCACCAAAAATAGCGCTGCAGTAAGAGTAGAGGAAAGTTGCATAATCTGCTTGAGTCACGTTTGCTCTCTCTGAACATCAGGATGGGCAACGAGGGCTGTTTCTCTGGAGAGGAACGTCCTTTGCCGTAATGCATTCTTGTCTTTCTGTTGAATTTTGAATGTTTCTTTCATTAAACATTGAGTTTTTGATGCATGTTTGTTTATCTAGGGACTGGGCATGTACCATCACAGTAACTGTGTTGTGCCGGAGGCTTTTTGCTTTGACGTGCACCCTGTTATCTTTGTACAGAGTGATAAAGAACCTGGTTATGTAATAATATATGTTTTTGCATCAAATTTGTGACTATGCTCCTCTCTTGTACATTTTCTACCTGAGGGAAGAATTGGGTAATAAAGGCAGTGACTGACGATATAATGGGGCCTCTCGCGGAGGTGCCGTGAGCTCTCTGGTGCAGCTGCATGCTCAGACTTTCACGTTTATGACAGATTTGTGAAATGTATAAAATACTGCTGAGAAGTAACTAAGACGCTCTTCTGTTAATGTAAATGTTTAATGTATGATTATCTTGATTTCCTGCACATGTACGTTTCACCCTTGTGTGTCTTTTGTATGTGAATAGCCTTGTTCATCTGAGCGTGATGTCATCACTGCTTTTCTTTGGTCTCTGCAGTTACGTCACATCTCCATAGTAACTTCCTGCCCCCCCACCCCCACATGTATGTGTGTGCAGTGTGCATTCTGGCTCACTGCACAGGTAATGCTGTTCCTGTGCAGAATGTTGGAGAGAAACACATATTTCCAGTGGAGCTGGAATAACCTAATGGAGCTGCTGTCTTCTGCTATAATGTGTTTTTCAGGATGGAAGCTAAGCTGCGTGGCTAATAATCACACAGACACTTTGCTGAGTTGTGCCAAACCTGTGTCTTATAATCACCTTCAGTTTAGCCACATGCTGAATCTCTGATATAGCATTGCACTGTCAGTATTTCAATTAAATAATTGTCAGTATTTTCAGCGCTAACATGTTTCCTTTGGGCGGTACATTACATTTCATTTAAAAGAGTCTGTGTAAGTTCTTTTGATTATGGCAGCAGTTTTTCATCAAATGATAAAATGAGACAGAGCATTTATCTAGAAATAAAGTGTAGAGGATTATAAAGAGCTGATTCGGGTGTCTGGATTACAGTAGTGGAGTGATGCTGTACACTTCCTGTAAAAAAACAAGAGATACTGGTAACCGCATCCTCTGCAGCCTCCACAACCAGCCATTCAGATGAGAACATTTTAGTTTATTTTAGCGTATTGGGAGCTAAAACAACACACGCAAATAAACAATACTCTCAACGGGTGTTATTAATTCCTAATCATTTCCCCTGGTGGATACATTAACATAACACTAACGCTTGTCTTTTGTCTTATGTTGTGTGGCTCCGTTTTTTCTTTCTTTTTTTGTTTTGCTTGTATGTCTCTCATGATTTGGACGGATCATTGCTGCCTCTCTATGACAACGACGACACTGAGGTGTCACAATTTCTTGAAATGTTACAACCGTCTTCACTGCATGATTCTTTTGACATCTCAGGGGGGCATGAATAATTAAGCAGTTTCTTCCAGGAATGTCAGACTCTAGTTTTTTCCCTTTTCGTATTAACACAAACTCAAGATTACAATCGATACTAGTCGGTGGAAGAAGAGCGAGAAGAAAACTCGCAGACTCTCCGTACCACCTGATCCCAGTTTTGTTTTTCACCATTTCATGTTGCATCATGATGCCGACACGCGACCCACCGTGATGCGGCCCCGCAGCCCTCGTGAGTGCAGTTTTTTTGATAAATATAGAAGTTATATTTATAGCATCTCGGGGACAGTGTTTGGAAGACGATTAAACTGAGTGGAGTAACGGCAGAGGCGATTGGGGACAAAGTGACCCAGATGATAACGCTGGCAGTATAATCACCCCCACCCAGTCCAGACAAGCCCGCAGCGTGATGTCACTTCTCTTCCGCCTCAGCTTTACTCCACAGCACAGACGGCCCTCATGAATATTCGCCAGCTGACTTCCGGGCCTCTGTTGCTCACGGTAACAGAGATGCTGTGGAGTCTGAGATGTTAACTATGTAACACTTCACAGCTCACTGTGTCCCTGTGAATGCAGTGTGAATAAGAGAAGACAGTAATACTGTTCTGGACCGGTCAAACCTGTCCAAAACCGCACTGAGAGATGCCCGACTTAGATCCATAAACTAACTGTGTGAGGATTGTACTTTACTTTGTATTATACTGTAACTCTTTTTTAAAAAAAGGTGGAAAAAGTCATGCCACATTTTTAAATCTCACTTTTCCTGGCCAATCTATTTCTGTGTTATTTTAACAGCTCTCTACCATTTGATAAAGCACTTCTTGATTTCAAGTATTCTGTTAAAAAATGAAATGGAACTCAATTGACTGTTCTGTGGTGTTTCTGTCAGTCCAGTGGCAGCATCATTTTGGGATACAAGCTGCAGTGAATTCTGTTGTAATGATGAATCACACATGTTTTTGTGTAATGGAGTTGTAGAGGGTTTGCTGAACAGATCACAGCATCTATGAACAAAAAAGGATAGGAATTTTTTAGGAAAAACATGCTTAATGTTAGAGATGTCCAATAAGGGTAAAAGTATGCTTATTATTCTGCATTCATAGCAATCATTCTCCCTAAAAACGTCATATTTTACATTTTATGACAGTGGCGGCTAACAAGTTTCCACTGTAATATTAATAGTAACAACCCCAAATTTGCCATGGTAACCATAGTTTCTACCAAACTCTATAGGTGTAAACTATGGTTACCATGGCAATTTTGTATAAGGGAAGACACAGGTAATCAGGTTTCAGATTTAAGCTCCCTAAACAATTCTATTTTGGTCAGGGGTGTTGCATCTATAGACTGTTTCCTGAAACCTCCCCCTCTTCTGTCAGAGGTCTGACACACTCACCAATTAAGTGTAGAGGACAGACGACAGACAAAACTACTGCTTCTCATATTTCTCCTCTGATTTCCATCACATAAACCTCACTAAAATAAGAACATAAACAATTGCTGAGTGTGTGTGTGTGCGTGTGTGTGTGCGTGCGTGCATGTGTGTGTGTGTATGAGCTTCAGTGAGAAAATATACATAGCTTTAGTAAGAAAAAGTTCAGTTCAGTTAATAATAGCTGTTCTGCCTCAACTTTCTAATTGTTATTTAATTAGAACTATAAGTCATTCAATTAATTTTAATTAAGTCATTTAATTAATGGTTCTATATAATCTAAAGAGGTTAATGGCAATGATTTGACTGTGTGTTTGGCAGGTTATGGTCTGTCCAGTCTCTCTGCTGAGGACAGTGAGAAATGGGAGAGTCGGAGGCTGCTGCAGGATTTTGACATTGACAGCA
This sequence comes from Ambastaia sidthimunki, assembly GCA_036877625.1. Taxonomy (NCBI): domain Eukaryota; kingdom Metazoa; phylum Chordata; class Actinopteri; order Cypriniformes; family Botiidae; genus Ambastaia; species Ambastaia sidthimunki. The sequence goes on from JAZGTK010021374.1 coordinate 5,155, forward strand.
ACTACACTGATGAGCTGCAGGTTGGGCCCAATGCTGAAAAGAACTGCACACCTCCAGGTAAGAGGTTCAACCTCACACAACCTCACACTACCTCACGCAGTCTGTCATACCTTTGGGTTCAGTAGCACATATGAAGGAGGAAGGTGTCAAAATGATTGTTTAGTAAGAAACTTTGCAGGACAGTCACTGAACATTGTAATATGAAAAAATAAGAGGCCATGCTAAGTGTCACTTATGTACTCCAGTTAGTGAGGCTGCATTTGGGTATATGTCAAACTTTATGGCTTTGTTTATACATTGTTTATACACACAAATCTGAATTTAAAGCTGCAGTTGAACAAAATGAACAGAAAATAAACAGAAATCAATTAAACCAATACAGTGTATTGAACAGATCAGTGTCTAAAACTGTGTTGTTACCCTGATTTGCAACAGTAAGCTTACAAATAATGACTTATAATTTGAGCTGTCAGGTCTGATTTACTGGGAAATCTCAATTTATTTTTATTTGACTTCAGGTTATGTAAAGTAACCTGCAATTTCATGTTTAAACAGAGATGGCGCTAGAGAGCAAAGGTTACATTTTGTAAATAGGAACCTTTGCAGGACTGTTTACCAACAAAGTTGTTAGCTGGTGTATTCTTAAACGTTATAGTATGTGAGGTCTCTGTTTGCATTGTTTTTTGAGTTTGTGGAGGTGTCAGCCCTGTATCAGGGCTCTCCTGTCATCCATAACTGAGGCAGACACTAACTCTTTTGTTGCTTTCTGAGTGCATAATCTTGCTGACACAGGCTTTGCCATTGTTTCTCTTGGGCTCTCTGCAGGCTGGGAAGAGTGTGATGTGTTTCATACTGTGGAGATCTGTGAGCAATAATTATGGTATGATCACAGGTTAAAGGTTAAAACGGTTCGTCGGCCAATATGAAAACCAAGGGGGATTGGTCGCATGTCCCTTTTTTAAAGACATAAACCTATAAAATCGAGGCAGCATAATTGTTTTAAGCGAAGCCATAGTGCAAATAATTCAACACAGGGTCAACCGTTGACGCCTCTCAGTACAAGATTTCATGGTAAACACATTTACTCACAGCCAGCCGTTGCGCTATTAATTTTTGTCAGAATTACTGTAAATAGTCTAACGTTTCCAATCTGTTCCTCATTATATTTCCTCATTGTTATTCATTGTTTATTTGTACGGTGGTTTCTGGTGTATATTCTGTGTAATTCGATGCGTTGGGCTGCATTGTGCTCCACACTCTGGATAATTTGAAGCGGCCAATTAGAGCAGGTGTGAGGGAGAGGCGAAGCTGAACAAAGGGGTCATCGATACCGTGTGGGCCATTGATCGACCATCTCCCTCTTTCAAAGCACTTTTCTCTTCTCGCGTCCCCTGCAATGCGTTTACTGTAGACCGGCAATCTACTACAGCACTACCGTATTCCAGTGGCACTCTGGTGGTATCCGATTTCACCCCACTGTTCAGTTTGCTTGTTGCAGCTTTATATTTTTGTATATTTATATCAAGAATAGGTGTTTTGGTCATTTTGTCGACGTGCTAAATGAATTAACTAAGATCACTGCCAACACTGATCTGGCTGACGAATTGGATTAGATGTTACTGGCAACAATGACGCAGTAATTAATTGCATTATTAAAAATTATTTTAGTCAGTGTGCAGTGTTTTGGTATTGAAAATAATTGTGAAATCGCATAATTAATAATTATGATGTTTATTGATCATTTGTGTACTCATGCCCATCTTTTATGGCTTTTGTATTCTATACATATTGGAATGTTAATACTGTATATTTTATATATGTTGTAAAGGTATTTTTCGCAAGACTTTTATATGTGAATATGTGGTTAAAGCAGAAGAGGGGAATTTATGGAGCTGGAGGGCAACAGTTAATACTCAGTGAATGCAGAGAAACATCAATGCTTATAAATATTGAGATAAAGCAAAACTTGATTTGAAATCTGTCCAGAAATAAAACATAAGAGGTAATTTTCCATGTGAACCGTCATATTTGTACCGTGAGCTCAGCGGGAAATGATTTGGCTCTGCTGTTATGAGGTGTAAAGGGAACAGTTTTGCGTCCGTAACACAGCATGTCCCGTCTGCTTTTGTTAGTTTTCTCTATGCACAGATTTGGTGAATGTTTCCAAGAGGGGTCCTGGTGTTTTAGGAGGCTGTGTTCCTTGCCAAACATTTCCTTGATCTCGCTGTTAAAGAGTGAACCGTGCTCTTAAGCTCTCACTCGCGTTCAGATGCCCCCACCCGTCTCGAACCCCAGCCTGGCGCCTTGGTACAGGATGAGGATTTCCTTAACCAGCTAACAATTTTAGGTTGTAAGAATGTTTTTGAAGCATTTCCAGTATTTCAAGTATTAAAAACATTGAAAACGTTATTTTCCAGGAGTTCTAGGAACATTCAAATCATTCAAAAAAAGTTCTACTAACTTTACTGCAAGAACAGTTTTGATAACTTTGAGAGAACTTTGGAAAACATTCTGAAAACGTTCCTTGTTAGCTGGGTATTCCGCTGTTCCTCTAATACGGCTGTGGAGCTCTACAGATTATACCAGAGTAAAAGTCTTTGAAATTCTACGATCATGTTAATTGGCATTACTTTTGCTTTTCTGCAAAATTTTTGCTCTCTCTTGACAGTCTTGTTTCTTTATCTCTCTTTTTATCATTCTCTCTCTCTGGCCCACTTTTGGGGCCTGCAGAAAGAATCTACTACTCTCCGCTTTCCTTTGTGTGTAGTCATTTAGTTTTATGTTATGTATTCACTCACCTTCAGCAGACCAGCCTGTGTACAGATTCCATCAGCACTTCCTGAATATTCACAAATGCATCATAACAATCAGACAACCTGCCATTAGCCTGATTACTAAAGCTAATGAGCTGTTAATTATCTCTTCATCTATCAACTCCCATTGTCTGTCACAGATGTTTTGTAGCTGGAGTGATAATTGTGACTGACTGGAAGTGATGCTAATGGATTATGATCTTTGAAACAGTGTCAGAAATTAACTTTATTTATTAAGGGGATAAAGCATTTTATTTTTCCTTCTAAAACACTTCTTTTAAACAAAGCGTTAGAACTATATATGCCAAATATTAAAGTAAAAAATGAAGTCAGTTTTAAATCATTCTGAGCAATTATGGCTTTTGTCACAAAGCAACATCAGACTTGATTTTGTTATTGATATTTCACACTTTGATATTTTACACTTTGATATTTTACTGAATATCAGCCTTTGGACAAGTAACTCTCCAAAATTCAGTGAACTACACCTTTGCTCATGTGATATTGCTTCATTAAACTATTGACCAGCTGATTTTAGCTGAGTTTAGTTTAATTAAAAAACACTTCATTTTAGCACCACACACAACAGTTCTCTCCTCTGAGAGCGATTTTTCAGAACCGTTCATGCTTATTTTGTGCTTCTGTTTTCTGCATATATTAAAAGGTGTTTGCAGTTGGCAAACAAAGAAATAGTGTCAGTCTGAGGTGATTTTGTGTTTTATCTACACAGCGGGACATTTGGCTAGCAGATGAGTCATGTGACCTGACCTTTGAGAGTTGTGCTGGCATTATGTGTGTATGACTTCCAGTGAAAATCTCACTACACATGGATGCCCTGACAGATGAAAAAAAGTCCCACCTCTTTTTTCTTCAATGCCTGTCTTTTCCGGTTGCCTCCACAGGAGGCGCCAACAGTGGCATACTGCAAACATTAAATTTGTTACAGCTGAACTTGAAAAAGATTATATATGTAAGCATTAAAGTTTGTCAGAATGCAGACAAACTTACAATTGCTTTGTCACTGTCAGTGTAAACAGGGCTTTGGGCAGTCGGCTGCCCTACACACATTCACATATACACACACACACACACACACACACTACACATTGTGACAGATGAACATTCAACATGTGGCACGCAGCTCAGTCATTTAAGCCACTTTCTAGTCCTTGAACTTTCCACAGCTGAACACAGATAAACGAACTGAACACTAACTTCTGCACAAATAATGTCTTTGTGTTCCTCAATAGTGAATATTTTGTGGTGGAATTATTTTTGTTTCAGTCATATTTAGGTTCCTTTAAAGAAGTGAAACTTCTGTACATGTCAGTCCTCTTTTAGTTCCTTATGAGTTCTGCAGTGTCCTCTGTTGACACATGGAAACAGTCTGTGTTCTCACAGGAAAGCCTGAATTTGCTCATTTTGAGAGTAGTTGTGTGCTCTGTTTACACTGTTTACACTTGAAACCTCGGTTGTTGTCAGACTCACAGTTTCAGATCTCTTTCTACGGCTATTTGCGATGGATTTGTGCAATCAGGGAGGGAAAACACTGAAATTGTGCTTACTGTGTGTTTTAGCAAAACACCAACATTGCAGTTATAAACTGTTTTTCTCTCACTTTCTTTCAGTTTGTTTTTTCCCATAATTCTACTTCTGCAGAACTTTAGTCTGTACAACAATCTTGAAAAAGGATTTTGGTAGATGGATCTCCCCTGAATTTTAGTTCCATTAGTTTTATTTCGATTAAGTAAGAAAAATGTTAAAAATGTTCTTTGAAAGTTCTAGGAATGATCAAAACATCCAGTTGCAGATTTGGAATGCTTTGGAATATTGTTTTCAATGTATATGATATGTAACGTTAATTTAAGTTCTGCTTATGTTACAGCACTAACGTTTTGATACCGCTGAGAGAACGTTAGCCAATGTTCTGAGAACATTCTCTGTTAGCTGGGTTCCCTTGTTGGTTCTTAGGGTTCTGTTTCATTGCATACACTTTGGCTTCATACTTCACTATTTAGCAGCCCAGTCTGGCCTCCAAAATGGCAAATTGTGTTGTACAAATTGCGTTCAGTGCCGATGTTTGTGGAACTTGGCTTATTTGCTCCTTTAGGGAACGCAGCACGTGCAAATAAATGACACTGTTAGCAAGTGAGATTCATCTTAGTGAGTTTTTTCAGACTGGGTAGAACATCTCCATGGAGACTCTTCCTCCACTTTCGATCTCCCTCCTGCCAGAAGTACAGAACAGACCCATTGTCATGACAAGAACACAGATCTTTCATCACCATTGTTTCCATGTTTAGTTCCAACAGTGCTGTTTCTCTGTGACTCCAAGCAACCATCAGACAAACAAGTAATTCAAAGTAACAGAGCATCAGTTAGAATAAACAGAGGCTGGAGATGGTTCTTCACAGGAGATGTTTCCTGGTGCCTCAACCTGAATCTTTCAGACACGCTCAGACAGATATTTGTTGTCCTCTTCACTGTGACTAACCAGGTTTTTCCTGTGACTCTGGTCCCTTTGAGGAGAGATTTCTGGGAAATGCTGAGGCCGAGAATTTGGAAAAAAGAAAAACGCTCCATGCAAGCACAATTCCCAGATGGGATATTTCATCCGTAAGTTCTGGCTGGCTGGAGTTGGTTAACAGTATGGGGGCTGCAGACAGGGATTCATCATTG
>JAZGTK010021375.1:0-10646 GCA_036877625.1 Ambastaia sidthimunki
AGAGCACAATGACACAGATAAAACTAAGGGCAGTAATGGCAGTGTGATATTAAGTGGATCATTTGTACTGAGGCATTCTGGGTAATGGGTAATGGTTTAGCCCCTGAAGGAACTGGGCTAATGTATGTGTGCAAACACTCTGTGGTGGTCTCAGGGGCTGGTGGGAAGTGCAGGTCCTTCTCTTCCTTAATTGCACTTCCTGTAATGAGGACATTGTTATTGATCACACACACACACACACACACACACTCACACACACATGTATACACAGACAGCTAACAATTTTAGGTGATAATAACACTTCTGCACTTTCTCTCTCTGTGATTTCTTTGTCTTCTGCTAAAGCAAGTTTAGTTTCATGATGGTGATGATGTCATAAATCTGATCGGATTTCCAAAACAATAGATTTAGGAACTATGCATGATGACTGAATTGGTCTATGCTCAGATGATCGCGTAGACAGCTATTGGTTTATTTGTGTGTGTGCTGTTTGGAAAACACACACAATTGTCCTATCATAGTACAATGGCCAAATCAGACCAGTGGCCACATTGGAGACATTCCGTCTTCATTCCAAACGGCTCCATTACATCTCCGGGCTGAGATTCCTAAAACAACAACAGCCAGCAGACGGGACACCTGCGAGACCCTTCTCAGCCCCTTCACATTTACACCTGTCTGTGACTCCATTCTTTGACAATGAGTTTTCATGACCTCAGTCCTTCAGTCTGACTTCTGAATAGACGTTAAACTTTTCGCAAGTTATTGTCAGTGGCTGTTAGCATTTCTATGCATTTCTATGCTTGTGTTAGCACTAGAGCCAGCACAAACACAACATCTACACAACACCCCACACCAAACACAAACCACACAGCCCAAATAATCACTGTCTAGTAGTTCATGATTCAGTTTTACTTGTGAGCAACGTGTGGCTGTGCCAAAGAAATAAACTCAATAATCATTTATTTAGCCTGAATCATAGACAGGCACATCAAATCTCTCTTTCTCTCTCTCTCTCTCTCTCTCTCTCTCTACTCTTTCGTTTTTCTCTCTTTATGACCAGCTAACTCAGAAATCAGATAGTTTGTTGTGATGTTAGCACACTTCTGCTAAACAACCAGTTTGCATTTAATTTAGCATTAAATTAATTTAGTAGCAACACTGGTACAATGCAAGCAATGACACAGGCAGGCAAAATTCAGTTAGATATGCCGTGTTTCAGCTGAACCCACCAGATGACTTCCACAGCAGACTGACTTCCAGTCCAGCACATCGACGCATCACTTTTGGAAAGCGGTACAGAAGTCCTGTGAGTCTTCTCAAAGTTCTTCCAAACCTCTTTCCCAGACCCATGACTCACATCTCCACCAGAGCAACAAATCCCACTTCCAGCGTTTCTTCAAAATGTCTTCAACCAAAGTCTGATGTCCATCTGTCTATACATCATTCTCGGCCCTTCAGCACTGAACTTCATTGTGGCTTCAGTCTGTTATCTGGCTGTAGTTTTCTTCTCTCAGTCCCTCTGCTAGTGTGTGTGGTTCACTAGCCCCTCTGAACCCCATTGTGACCCATCATTCTGCTGTCACAGGACAGTGTGGCTTCTGTAGACACACTGTCACTACAGCTACACAAACAGACAGATGGACATTAGGAGGGCGAACGGGTGGGTGTCAAATAGCAGGACACAATACAGACCGAAAGGCCCCCGATTGTTTGGACCTGCGGTATCCGGTGCACAAAATACACAGTCACGTCCATTCTGTGGGTCCAGTAACGTTTTTGTAACGTAGGGAAACGTTTTAAAGTGTAGAGCACACAGAATACAGGAGAGATCAGAGTGTATTACATTTACAATTACAATTATTGTTTAAGATTGGAAGTGACCTCTTTTTAAAAAACACACTGAAAGTTACAATTTAATGCACTTGGTCAATGCTTTTACCCAAAGTAAATTACAGTGAATTCTAGGTATACGTTTTTATCAATACATGTATTTCCTGAGAATCGAACCCACAACCTTTGTGCTGCTAACACGATGCTCTACCAATACCAATGTCCACTTAACATGCACACATACATTGAAAGGCTGCTCTAATTTAACCTAATCAGCCAATCAAATAGCCACCATCTCTCTCTCTCTCTCTGTCTCTCTCTCTCTCTGTCTCTCTCTCTCTCTCTCTCTGTCTCTCTCTCTCTCTCAGTTACCCGATCGCTCAGGTCAGACAGCAGGTAGACTCAGCAAGTTACTTTTGTGCAGGTGTTTCAGTTGAGTTAACACACAGTTTGTTTGGTGAATGTACAATCACTTCTGGCAACTGAAACAAGAGCTATAATGGCTTTGATAACATCGTTCGATTGTGTATTTAATAAATAACTCCTTTGTAGAAATACCCCCAGCTAACAGGAAACATTATCAAAATGTTGGCTAAAAGTTCTCATAAAGTTATCAGAAAACATTCCTGTAATATTAGCTAAACAACTTTAACATTATTTAAAAAGAAAAAGTTATTTTAAGTTGTTTTAGGAATACAATGTCTAAAAAACTGGACCTGCAACATTCTAAATCGCATTTTTAACGTTTTTGCTACCTAATGGATACGTTAGGAAAACGTTCCCACAACATTGTCAGCTGCGTATGCATGCTATGGTGCTTCAAATGCGCAAACAAATGTGATTGCTTTGCATGCGTTTCAGAGGAATGTTGTCACACACGGAAACAATGCCAGTCATTCAGCCCGGAATGAAAACTCGAACCTGTCTCATTTTTCCGTATGACTTTAGGTGCAAACATACAGTGTGAACAACCTATGAGTTTATATCAATTAAATAAAGGCTGATGCTCTTATTAAAATACCCTTTTTCTGCATTGTCGTGTGTAATTATTGGGTATGTGGTTGTGAAGTCATGCCTGAGGTTTATACAGTAACTCCTCATAGCAGAAGACACAAAACCAGTCTGACAACATGCCACAAGATGCGTGTGTAGTGAGTTACAAACTCAGTAACGTGTGGAGGAAAGAGTCATTTAATAACAGCCATATTATTAAGCTCAAAATTATATTCACCGTGATTCATAAAGCACATAGTACAAGAACAGTCCTTTGAACGGATGGAGAATAAGTCAAAGACTAAAGAGGTAAAAGCTAAGAGTTTTAGAGAAGACAAAGTTTAGAATCTGGGTCTGAGCAACGTTTTATACAATGTGCAAACACAGTCACAACAGTTTATAATGGAATCTGTCATCAACTCTTTAACCTTGGGACACTAGACAGCCAACATTAAACGTTTCTTACATTTATTTATTTATAATAATAAATTCTCTCACCTGTACATGTAAGGCCACCTTTAAAGATATATGCGCAACAAACATCGCACCATGCGTGCGCCGCGTCCAGACAAAACGCGTGTCCCTCCCCTCTCTCCTCTTTGACCCGTGGATCCTTAGCCGAGGGTCCAAATATCGTCCTCACGTCGGGAGGTTTGTAGCCCCTTTTTTTAGATCGGGGTCCGGCGCCTCCGTTCTCCACCGCCTTTGGAAGCGCGTCGCTTTGCGCACAGTTTGGAGAGACACGGGGCCTCTGGGGAGATGGGGATACCTTCAATGGCTTCAGTTTCACGTTGCGTATCCTGGATTTGGCTTTAAGTACATTTTCCCCCGGACTTTCCATCAGATCTACTTCTTCTATCCGTGAGATCGGTAATCGGTTCAGCTGTGGCACCGTTAACGGCGACGCGGCGGCGCAGTAGCGCGGCGGAGAATACTTCCTGCTGTGATGCATTTGGGCGATTATTGTGCTACCGAGTGCGCCAAACAAAACACAAACGCGCATGTGGATGTGTGCGGTCTGTCCTCCGCAGTTTATATCGAGACATTTCTCTGACCTGGAGAAAGTATCTCAGAGTTTGTTCTTTAGGACGGAGGAGTTGCGCTCCAGCAGGTAAAACAGGTGCACAAGACCTGTATCATGTTTCATCTGAGCTGAGATGTCTGAGCACATACCCAAACGTCTGGTGTGGATTCACAGATAACGAGTCACAAATGATCAGTTCATGAACTATGACGTAATACACCCTCGATCAAGAGACTTTATCTTACATTGCTGAAGTAGGGCCGAATAATAAGATGTAGAAATAATAAGAATATAAGAAATAATAGAATAATAAGAATACTGTAATTCTCTTGTGGATAGAAATGTAAGCAAAAATGACAAGAGATGTTGGTTTTATAAAAATACTCAAGTTTTAATTAATTGAAAAAGTCATTAAAATGACAAATACACAATAGCATTTAATAGCACAAAAGTTTCTAAAGAATAAAGCAATAAATATTAAACAAAAACTCATTTAGGCTGTTTAAACCAACCATACATTTTCCAGAACATAATGAAAACTGCATATATTTAAAACATTTTTTTTTTATTATGCAAAACTTTTGGCACATGTCTGAGGCCGTGTTTGCATAAATGTTATAATTGCCTTCATATGGATCAGCTTTATAAAATACATCCTCTGATCTCAGATGTTTGATGGACCTTGTGGAGAGAACATGGAGGATAAAGTGACGATGTCCATGAGAAACACGTGGAATGTGAGAAGAACATCTTCTCTGCTCAGTGGACCTCCTCTTCCTCCTCAACCGGTCCCTGTGAGGAGACAAAACGGTATTACGGCTAATTGTGCTAAAATACTGACCAGTATTGCATGTAATAAATGTGTTAACAGAAGGACACTTACATGGCTCATGTTTCTGCTAATCCACGTGGGAAATTTGTCCTGCAGATATTTGGCACCGAAGCCCAGCACTCGATTCATTGGATGGTGGTCCACACTGAAGAGCTTACTGGTGGCCTCACAGATCAGAGCAACTTTGGTCTTCTCATCTTCTTGTGGAGGAAGTTCTGAGGTCACGCTGTTGAAGAATCTGTCCATCACTGTACTGAAGAAGCTGTACGTCAACGAGGAGTGCAGACAATCACTCAAAGCCTTGTGTGCCAAAATCTACAGCCAAGATTTCAGAAAAATGACAAGCATGAGAAACGTTTAGCTAACAATTTTAGGTTGTAGGAATGTTTCCCTAATGGTTACGTTAAGTAACAAAAACGTTAAAAATGTTATTTTGAAAGTTCTAGGAATGTTTAAAACGTCCAGTTGTTTAGATGTTTTTTTTTACATTATTTATCATATAATGTTATGTCATATACAATGTACTATGTTTAATGCAATGGGCACATTGCAGTGCGCTTGTGTTTGCAGTGACCCCTTGTGACCAAAATGAATTCAGATCCACCAACCTCATCATTCAGTCGGTCTCCTCGTTCTTTGAGAATATCCACAATTTTCTGGATAATATCTGCAGAAAGAACAGAAATGCTTCAGTGCTTTGTAAATAACTAAATAAATATATTTATTGCAAGTCAGTAAGAGTAAAAAAATGACACGCACCATCTTCAGAATCAGTTTCAAGTTCTGCTGGACGTTTAAAGTTCACAGATCCAGATATCTCCTCCAGCTTGGTCACCATGTCCTCCATGTCATCCACTTTATCAGAAGCGTCAGCTGGTGGAGAAGATCATTGCACGTCACATCATTGCTGGACTTTACTTATGAAACTCGCTTTCTCATCACTAACATTTGTTTTATAATATGAAATATACTTTGAGACAGACATTTGAGTCAATACACTTCACACCCACATGCAAGTGTAGCCGGTTGGCGTCGGTGATCATCCGGGTCACTGGTTTTAGGTTTAATACACTGGAAGAGTTTGGAAAACCTTTTGTTCAGACTTTTAGTTTTCTTTTTGTGGTTTTCGGGTGTCTTTTCCCGTGTGTTGTCCTGCAGGCGGGGGTCTGAGGGTCGTTTCTTGCGGGTGTACGCCAGCAGCAGTCTGAACTCCAGACTGTCTTCAGGAGGAACCTGGACATCCCCGGTGCTTTCTTCTGCGTTCCTGCGCATATATGCAAACACTCCCTGAATGTTGAGTCAGAAAAGTTACCCAGATACATTTTAGCTCTGGCTATAACCCAGTTAACAATCGTTTCCATTAAGTAAAATAGTGTTTTTACAGTTCTAGGGACATTTAAACGTCCAGTTCTCTGGATATTTTTAGACATCGCATTAACGTTGTTGCTTGGACATAAAGTTATTAAAACACTTTATTAATTATGTACCTTATTTGATATATATTTTGATATATATGATACAAGTTCTATAACGTTACTCCAAGAACAGCTTTTAGAGAACGCCAGCCAATGTTCTAAGAACGTTTGCAAACAGAAACAAGAACTAATGTAGTTATTTTAGATATAATCTATTTGAAAGTGCGTTTGCAATGAATGATAAATTAATGTCAGTAACGGGGGTGTGTCGACATGTTCACGTTCAACACGGTTGTTTCGTTTTCAGACACTAAACGCATTCTTTATCTCCATCGGGTTTATAAATAAACAACATACATCACACGTTTGCTTGTGTATTTTCTTATTATTCTTGTTTTCTGTCGCATGTTGTGACTGATGCATTTTAACCAGAAGCTGAACAGATCTCAGAAGTTTACAATAACTTAAACTTAATAAGAAAACAACAATGCATTGTGACAAACAAGTTTTTAAGTGTATAAATGATAAGAATGAAGAGAATGATCACTTACATGGTGGATAGTTACCCGTGTCTGTGATCCGGCTGTGATCAGTGTCTGTATTTAGTCCTGCTCTGGGCGGAGCTTAACTGCGTCACAATGACTCGGTAAAACTCCCATCAAACTGTGATTCATTCATTTACATATGAAGGGCATATGAAAGTTTTTACAGCCTCAAGTCTTCAGTTTTATTTCAACTTTTAAGATAGAGTCTGTATCTCCAACAGAAACCAAAGACACTATCTACAAACAAGGCTAAAACTCATTGTTGAATATAGTGCTTGTTGTGAACCAGAGTGACGTCATCTTTTTGGGGGAACTACCCCATGGTACTTTTTGCATAAGGAGTCCCAAATCTTTAGTTTGTTTATGCACTTATTGTTCTCAGTGTACTGTGTAGGGTGTGTCTTTTCAACAATGTACTTTAAAGTTTACTAAACTTTTCTTCCTGCAAAGCATGTTGATTAAAATGTTTGCCATAAAAAAAGACACGTTGGTACTTTCCAGTCAGACTTCCTTTTAATGAGAAAACATTCCCAGTTTTGGGACCGTGCAACATGTCTTGTTTGCTTAAAGTCATACAGTGAAAACAGATATTTAAAAACTAGAAAAACTAAAACATTCAAGTAGTCCCATCTCGTGACAGATAATAAAGCAAAACACAACCACTGAACGATTTTTATATTCCATAACCTAAAAAAAACAATTCCATTACATAATTACTGAGGGGTAAGAAACATCCAATGGTAACAAAATCCATGCACAATAATGTACATTCTCATCTGATAACACAAGATAACACACTGCATATCACTCAAAAGTTAGTCGCTCTAACAAAAGCCCACCGGGGTCCTACATGCATGGTAATCTGGTAATGACATAAGCTGACATGATACAGGACTATAATGTTACCACGAGTGTCAAAATACAGCGTTCAAAGAGTCTCTCATTTTTATTTGGTTCTTTCTGAACTTGTTGTCAAATACAGATTTCTCATAATCGTCAACTTGGCATTTCAAAGAGCCAAAGAAATAAAATCAGGCTGCCATCACTGATAAAAACACACTCATTCCGTCCAGGTTCCTCAGCTTGTCTTGAAACATTAATGTAATGTAATATTAAACATATAAATGCACAAATGTCATCCATTCATATTGCATTGAATAGGGCTCATTTCTATCGTAAGATAATTTCACAATCACACCACTGTAACGGCACTCAAATGGAAAACACAATGTGTAAGTAGTTATTCAACATTTTGTAGTCAACAGCTTCTAAGTTATGAGTTAAAATCTCTTTCATGGATCTCAAAAACTGAACGGGGAGGAAATTTCTCCCAGAAACAAACTCTGAACCATCACAAACCTCTTCGGTAGCTTTTGGGATGATTTATACACAATTTCAGCTTCTGTGCATCTTTGGCACGCAAAACCAAGCGTGGCTGTTCACAGCGTAATCTTTTCTAAACATCTCGTCTTGCTGAAACAAACCTGTGATGCATTTACCAAACACACAGGTGGAATAAAACCGAATCCATCTTTGAATAAATAGTTCAATAAATAAGAGCAATAAATAAATGCAAGAACAAAGCCAACCAAAAAATTAAAAACATTCTAAACTCCACAGTAACATTAGTGGAAAACGACAGCTAGACATTTCCTGTTAACTGAGGTCTTTCTTCGTCGAAAAAGGCGACCTGAGGCGTTCTCGACACACACTTTCTGTCTCTCCTCCCCCTTCACGCTCTTTCTATCTCTCTGAGTGTGAGCGCGCTCTAAAGCTCGGAGGGCGGCTGCCAGACCCCGTCTGTGGGTGCAAAAATACTCCTAACAGCAGGTGCAGCGAATCCCGTTCATACGGCCGTCTCCAGATCCTCGTGTGCCGCGGGCTGCTCTGACGTCTGGCTCTCCAGGAGGGATGCCAGCTCAGAGTTCCCAGCCTCCAGAGCACAATCCTTGGGTGTTTTTCCCTAAGAAAAGAACAATAGGAATTCATGAAGTTTCTTGAAGAGATCTGACACATTAATTGTTTCGTAATTGATGTTTAAAACGAATATGATTGGTGCTGCCCCATGCAAATCTTGCTGGCATGATGCTAGGGTGTTCTAGGTGGTTGCTAGGGTGTTGCTAAGGTCAAAGTGTTTTGGCCCAATCTTTCAGAAAGCACACCTCTCCTTAAAGTCACATGTTCTGAGACATCATTTATGTAACACAACTGTGGTACGAAAAACACCACAACAGATCTTTCAGTACTGAGCAATCTGGAGACCTTCTCACCAGGAAGTTTTTGTTGAGGGAAGCTCCGGCCTCCAGCAGGCATCTGCACACTTCCAAATGCTGCAGAGAAGCAGCTTTGTGTAGAGCTGTGTCACCCCTGAAACACACACCAGACAGACAAAACGCCGGTTTACACCAGTGACACGCCAGTGACACGCCAGTGACACACCAGTGCAAAAACACAGACATCAGATGCTACTTACGTTTCTCTCTCAGTTAAATCCAACATTAACTTTGAACCTGCAAGAAACAAGTATATATATGTAAGTATATATATATTTTATTCAATTGAAATGTTTGTTATTATTTGTTATGATATTAAACACATTAACATTTTTGTGTGGTTTAAATGTCGAGATGTTTGGGGTTGTATACATTAAACACATCTGATTCAACCCTCTGACAAAACTGGGAATCCCTGAAAACTTTCCCAAAAATCTCCCAAGAATCCTGGTGCATTTCCTGAATACGTTGTGCATTTATCCCTTTTAGTTTTAGTTGCTTAAGACATAAGGCTGGGTGTGCATGTGACACGCAATCTTTGAACTTTGAACAAGCAAACATACGAGTTCTGGGAACTTCAACACTCACCGTGTTCTAGAATGAAACTCACAACATCAGCGTGACCGTGTTGAGCGGCCAAATGCAGAACAGTGCAGCCCGCAGGGTCCCGCACCAGCAGACTGACCCCACTACTGCAGCAGCCGGACACCTGCGGGGTCAGAGGTCACCAGTGTGCCTTCCTAACATCACTGAAAACATCCCAGCTAACAGAACGTTCTCTGAACACTGGCTAATGTTCTCTGAAAGTTCTTTCAAAAAGTTCTTGTAGTAACGAGTAGAACGTTTGTGTTATACATATAAAAAACGTAATTCTTAGGTTGTTAGTGGAATGTCTTAAGTTACAGAATTAGGAAAAGTTTTAATAGTATTCGTAATGTTTTTAAAATGTTTATTACTAATGGAAACGTTAGGGAAATGTTCCCACAACCTACAAAATTGTTAGCTGGGACATACTCATCACAGAGGGTGTTACTGGCTGCGCAAGTCACACAAAACCATGTGGTATTTTTCTGCCACACCCTGAGTCATGCAACATGAAACTATTCCTTAAAACTGTTCCACTTTCATTTTATTACAAAATATAATGATAGAGGGATTATAAATGAAGAAAAGCTCACTGTTGACAGGTCTCCTTTAACGGCAGCTGACAGTAAAGCTGTAATATAAGAGATTTTGTTAAGAGATGATGTTTCGATCAGGCATTAATTTGTAAATTCCTGGGAATTATGACTCAGATTATTCGTATGAGGGAATTTCTGGAGTCTGTGGAGTCACAGATATTGTCACAGACAGTGTTGGTGGGATTACATCATGACTTCTAACTGGAACTTTCCTTCACATACATCTAAAACACAGTGTCTGGTTAAAAGAAATGGTGGCTTTGGTACTGTACCTTGTTCTTCTGAGGTCAGGGGAACGCTGCGTTGAGGAAACAACAGCAAAAATTACAGGTAAACGTGTAATATTACCTGTAAAAACTACATATTAACAATGTCTGAGAGGGTTCACACCTGGAGCTGGGCTCCACCACAACATCTGGCATTCCTGGTCCTCGAACCCGACTCACCGCTGGGGCCTCGTGGTCCAGGATAAAAACCTCATCCTGACAAATTTCAGTCACAAAGTGAAGATGCTCCTGTGTGCATGAATTAAAAACGACAAAATTACCCA
>JAZGTK010021376.1:0-10645 GCA_036877625.1 Ambastaia sidthimunki
TCGCATTTTGCATGTTTCCAGACTTTGTGCATGTGTAACCACAGGGGCTCATTGTCACACACTGTGCTGTTTCTTTTATCCTGTTATCTGTTCATTGTTTGTCGTTGGTGCTCATTGGTGTTGGTGGCTTGACGGTTTACTTTGTAAACACAAGCACTTTCCTGATATTTATGGTAATTATTTTGTTTGGATATTTAATTCTATCTCCTAAACATGAACTGACTTGTATTTTTATGTGCATTCTCAAAGAACCCATATACATAAATATGTTTACATAAATATTTATGTAAGGTTTTATGATGTATTTGTGAAATTCAACTTTCTGTCTCTGGTGAATTTGAGACTGAACTTTATCTGAGAAGAATCTTCACATGGAGTGTTTGTTTCTGGTAGTGAACCTGCATCACCTGACGTTGATCTTTTAGCACTGAGATACCAGTTAGTTTCATTCTAATAAACCTGTTATTTATGCCATCTAATCTTATTTTGTTCATGATCTTGGAGTCTGATTTCACTAAATCAATTTCTTCACAGCTAAACCTTCAAATCCTAAGAAAACTGCAGGCACATCCAAAACTTCCACTCAGGCTTCAGGACAATCACCTTCATCAACCTCCTCAAAGACCTCAAAGAACAACAACTCAGAACTAACGGTAGCACAAGCAAAGTCTGCCAAGAAAAATGAGCCCTCAAGGTCTCCACGACCCCCTTCCAAAGCTTTGTCTGAGAACGCTTTTGGGGAAAGCTCCTCTAAAAAGGACCAAAAGAAAAGAGACGTGATTTCCAATGTTAATAAATCAGGTGAGGAGAAATCCCAGAATGGGAAGAGTTTGAGTTGTCCCTTGGAATCATCTTCAGAGCCGGACAAAAGACAGCTCCATGTTAACGAGACAACAGAGGAAACGTCCTTCACGAAATCTTCAAATGAACTTTTCTCAGAGACTTTAAATAAACCCGTCAACACAGAAAGTGAGCCAGAGAAAGACATAAAAGCAACAACAGAACAGACAAAAAGGTGAGTTCAGCACTTCAGCTTCATCTTTTGGACATTTGGAGCATTCATGTAACTTAATTAGTGAAGCATAGTGCTGTTAGCAATGCCAAAAGTCAAATATGTACAGTTGATGTTGATTTCTTTATAACTTATGGATGTGCTCTCCATGTGCTCTTATGGTTTCCCTAAGTCATGCTGTGTGTCATCCTCCAGTCAGTTGTTTATTGAGGGTGGGGTTAAATTACAATGATATAACTGTACTATCATTATGTAACATTACACAGGGAAAACAATGATATAAATAAATATGACCTTTTTAAGGTGTACAAAAACTATCTCTCTTTTGGTGGTGTAACTGGTGTGGCCGCAACGGGGCGGTCTTGCGGTAGACGGGCCGAGAACAGCCCCCCACCTCTGAAAACAATTGTGAACGGGCCCCACACCCACTTGGGATGGCCCTGCTTTCTCAACTTTATTTATGCAAATGGCTTGACATATTCTTTCATTCTAATTTCTGTAGGGCTAAAGAGACTGAGAAACCTCAAACTGTCAATGTGGAAGGTCCAGAGGTGACCTTCATTCCTGACCCTATCAGAGAAAACCAGGCCAACGATTCTGATTCAGATGGGCCTATACTCTACAAAGATGATGAAGATGAGGATGAAGACGAGTATACCTCTAGTACGTACTCAAGTCTGATCTGCATTGATCAAACCAACCCCCACCTCCCAAAACTTTACTTTTCTGTCTGAAAGCTCCATTTAAATGGAGCCAAACTATAATTGAGTGAGAAGTGTTTGGCTAAATATTTCTGGTTTCCTTTCCAAAAGACTAAAATAAGCAGCATTTTCTGGATATGTGTGGAACACTCAGCCTGGTGTTTATGTTTAATCAACTAAACATTTCTCGGAGGTAGTACTTCGGAGATATCTCTACAAAGAATTTGGCAAAGTAATGGTATAAGAATTTACACAGTCAAACAGGAAAAACATGCCCTGTTTGACATGTTGCTAACTGTGCATTGTTGTTGCTGTCACACACTGTACAAAACATTCCTGCAAAGACAAATGCCTGTTTCTCATTTGCTTGCGTTTTCCACACTGAATCCGAAGATGTCTCACTCGGCTCAAAAAGCAAATACTTGAAATTGCTCGAGAGTTAATGTGTATATTTTTATTTTTGTAGGCTCCCTTGCCAGCAAAATCCGCCGCAGAGATACGCTTGCCATCAAACTTGGTAACAGGCCCAGCAAGAAGGAGCTGGAGGAGAAGAACATCCTCCCACGGACGTCAGAGACGGAACGCCAGGAACTCCGGCAGCAGATCGGCTGCAAACTAGTGAGGTATAATCATCCTCTGCCCTCTTTTTTAAAAAACACTAGTAAAGTGACATTTATCAATGATCTCTGTGGCTCCTCCCATACTGATTTGTGATTGGTTCTTTCCGTAGACAGCTGAGCCAGAGGCCCACCACTGAAGAGCTAGAACAACGAAATATCCTGAAACGTATGTTTCCTCTGTCACAATCTCTTTTTACACAGTCTGTGGAGTTGTTGGAGATGCTCAAACAAACAAAGTTTGTTTTGGTTGCCAGAGGCTTTTATGTTTGTTCTCGTTTATTGTTGCTTTTGGCATTGGAGAGACACATTCATTGTCACAGATGTTCTGCTGTTCCTGTGATGATGTGTCTTTTCTGAAGCTTTTGTTTAAATGTGATTTCACTGATGAAAACTGGGAATTTAATGGGCTCCTGCTGACAAACATGTGGGTGTAAACAATTCCTTAATGAGTCAGTATTGGCTAAAACACACTGATTACTCAAAAGTGTATTTGTTATAAGCAACAGATTCTGCAGCCTAAATGTCTCAAATGTATAATGTCAGTGTGTTTAACTGTCAGGATTGAATGTTTTTTTTTATTAGAAATGTGAAGACTTGATGTTTGTCTGAAATGAATTAAGTTATTATCTGAATTATCATCTTTTTTACCATCTGTGTTATGAACAGAGAGACATATTAAATGCATGTATATGCTAAAGGTTGTAAGATGTACATTTGGATATAGATGGCTTTAAAGACAGATTAAAAGCAAACAACTATTAATTATTATTTCAGTTAGTGAGTACAATAGAAATGAATAAAATTAATCTTTAATTTGTCATTTTAGAGAAAAATGAGGAAGAAGAACAAGAGGCTAAGCAAGAAATCAAAAGAAGACTTTCGCGAAAGGTACAAGCAGCTGTTATATTATCATTATTTGTTTATAAGAGATCTGTCAGACATTTAAACTAAATGCATAGAAATACATCAAATAACTCGTAACCTATTACTTCAGCTTAATATCAAATGAATGAGTTATGCATCAACATGAATGTAAGTCATGGTGCCATCAGGTGTGAAGCAGAGGATTGTGGGATATTGCGCCCTCTGCTGGTGATAAAGCCAATTTACACAATGCATTCGTTTATAAATGTATGTTTTTATATTTTGGGTTGTTCCTATGCAGTTATAGAATTAGACTAAGCTGTATTTTTATGTTTAAATACCCTAGTTAATTTTATAACCCTAAAGAAATTTAATGGTCTGTAGTGGACAGTGTAAAAGCTTTTTGTTTTCCTGACATGTTGAGAGTGATGGCTAGAAGTCTGGCCGTTTTAATCAAGGCCTTCTAATCTAGTGTTCCGATAAAGCCCCACATTATTCAGAGAATCAGGACGGAGGGTTCAAACAGGCAAATGGACCCGATCTATAAAATGGATCAATAGTGATTTAAAGAGATTTTCTCTGAATTGAGCTGTTTTGGTGCCTGTAAGGGACAATGTTGTGTGTTAGCACACAAATGAGTACAGACCAGTTGCTTAGTTATCTACATGTTAAAACAACCTCTAAATAGTTTCACTTGCGAGTTTAAGGTGACAGTACCCACATTACAGGTGACTAAAGGAATTACTCTTTGTGTCCAGTTAAGCGTCCGGCCCACAGTTGCAGAACTGGTGGCACGTCGAATTCTGCGGTTTAATGAGTATGTGGGGGTCACAGAAGCAAAAGACTATGATCGTCGAGCTGACAAACCCTGGACCAGGTTAACCCCTGCAGACAAAGTAGGCCATTTCTCTGTCAAGCTATATCTTTAAATTGTGCATGGAAACCTATATGAGATTCTGATGGTTATTCCTTACATTTCAGCTTAAGAATTAAAAGTTTATTGAACATGTTAAGCATTGTGACATTGAAAATCATAAATGAAGGGTTCTGATGTACTAAAACTAGCCAGTATGTTTATTTAATACATTCCTTTTCTGAATGGAGCTCTTCAGTTTTTCTCTTATAACTGATACTTTAATGCTTACCTCATCACCCATGAATGCAGATACAATTTTTTTAAAGCATCTTTTGAATGGTCACAGATGCCACCTGCTGGTTTTAAAGTCTTGTAATATCAGTACAAATGCCTGGGCGTGTCAGTATTTCCAGATAGTAGACACAGGCAGAGGCCGCTTTTACAAAATAGTATATTGCAATACAACCTTTTGCTTTTTCTTCACACAGAATTGATTATCAGCTTTGCTAATGGTCTTTCTACCTTTTCCAGGCTGCTATACGTAAAGAACTTAATGAATTTAAAAGCAAAGAGATGGAAGTCCATGAAGAAAGCAAACAGTTTACCAGGTATGTTTGTTTTCCACCAGCATGATCAAAAGAGGGTGAAAAACACTGAAATATAAACAAAAAGACTCATGAGAGAAGGCATGGCTTTACTTCACTGTGATTGGCTGGTTACCCTGTCACTCCAGTAAGTCCTGCCTATCATTTTGCCAGGCAATCTGCAAATCTAAACAGATCAAACTGATGGAAAGAATGAGTCAAGTGCATCTTTTGTGTATCAGTATGTATTTGGCAGGAATCTTTATTCAGCTAGTGCCCCGTTGACTTGCTAAAAATAATAATGTCCTATCGGTTACTCCTATCACAGATAGATGCCTTGTTTGTCATAAACATTGCTCATATCTGTACTAGCTCTGATGGTGCTGAAATAGCATCTGGTCCCTCTTTATCTTGGCAGGTTTCATCGGCCCTGAGGCGGTGCTTGCTGGCGAGGAAGCTGAAAGGCTGCTAACTCAAGGCTCTCTCTTCCTGTTTCTTGAACCATGTTTCCTGCTGGGAGACTAACAGGCTGGCTCCCCACAGCAGCCGGCTATTCTCTGGCACAGGCTGCGCTCCCTGCTGGCTGTCTTGCATTTGGTTATTGCTTTCAGCCACTGGGGGGCTATAGCATGACTGAAGATGGGCCCGGATGCCCTCGCATGCTGAAAACAGAGAGAGAGACCTTCACTAAAGATAAAGCAATGCAAGTCTTCTGACCATTTTTTCATATCTTATGTTTTTGCACACACGCTAAGGACAAGACTGGCACTCTTTTAATTTACAGCATCCTTGGAATTTTTTCAAGGCTTAGTGTAACAGTGTAAAACATGCAATGACTGATGCTGCATGAGGACATTATTTGTGTGTGTGTATATATATTTACATATGTGTTTTTTATATATATATATATATATATATATATATATACATACACACACACACACACACACACACACAAACACACACACACACACAACATATAACATTTTTTTCTTGCAGTATTTTTATGCAGAGTCCAGTAATATCAATGAATATCCGTGCATGTGAGAAACAGTTTATAAGACATGTACCTGGTTCTTGGCATCAGTGTACATTCAGGATATTGGGGTCCAGATTACTGCCATTATTCATCTGGATCCAGATTAATAACACCCTCAATATAATATATGTTATGTAATCAGATGTATGTTGTGCCTTGACAGTGTTGTTGTTTTCACAAAGTCTGATTACTGGATATAAATGGCCATGTTGTAACATATCTGTAACATATCCTGCTGTTCAGGAAAAGTGTATAATCAAATGTTTATGACATACTCCATGTTTATTTACCTTTAATGTATAATATCTCTTTTTGTTTTCCCCAGAGTTCCAGCTAATGTGTCATTAATTTGGGGTTTAGGATTATACATGAATTGGTTTTAATTCAGCACTGTGGTGCAGAGCCATTTGCAACAGAATTTAGTTAAGCAGTAGTTTTAACTTTAAAGATTGGAGAGGGCTTCTCCACATTTGTGAAAGGGTTTGTAAAAAGGTAAAATGATTTTGGTCCATAATGGAATGTTTCATACATGTCGGTGCTCTATATAATATCTGATGTATGTCAAAAGTAGTTTTTTAGTGCAGTTTTTGGGGAAACTGTTTTAAATTATTTCATATCAGTTGTACAGATTGTGTATGATATATGTGAATATATCTAGTATATTGCACACAAGTTTGATTTCTTTTACAGAGATATATTTAAAGAAGTATGATAAACAGCTTTACTTGATTTATTTAGATAGATCTCTTGGTTAACAACCTCAAAAGAAATCACAACCTCAAAAGAATCACCACTGGCCTAACATGTCAATAATCTTTTTTAATCAATTTACAAACATAAGAGTGATTTGTTTTGTTGGTTACTATAGTAGAGATCAGTGTAATATATGCATTCAAAATGATATTCAGAGTCTGTTACATTCAAAATATATTACATTGCATATTTAGAGATTCGTATTTAATGTTTGCTTGTAGATTTCTTATGTTTTGAAACAAAACTCAGACTTGGGAAAATCTTACAATAGATCTAGATAATAATACTAAAATCATATTTTAATATTCATAAGTTCATTTTGGCCTGAGGAATTTTATCCTTTTATAATTGAATGATTATAAAATTATGTCAGAGAAATATGTGGCTGTCCCTTGTTTGTTAAAAATTATATCCACGTACTAAGTTTATATAACATGAAATGAAAGTATAAGATACAAAAAAATATAAAAAAAATCATCTGTATGTTCAGAAGAAATAATTAGAAATGCCAAAATCCTGTATTTCCTCTCCGGTTATCTCAGTAACATCTATATTATCTCACATGACCATCTGTTTGCCTTCTGACAATATTGTGTTTAATGAGGATAAAGGGCCGGGAATGCAAACACTATGAATGCACTTCTTTCACAAAATGTTTGGTCAGTGGATGAAACGCAGTGAGAACTTCCGGCTGGAATGGTTCCATGGTTCAGTGAAGTGTAAAGTGAGGAGCACTCTAGCAAAAAATAGCTCAGTGAATTTCTAATGGAATAAGCTGTTTTCATTGTGATCTTGTCCTGTGATTATTTATTATAGAGTTACAGATCATAACCATAGTTTAGTTAAAGAGAATAAATGTCATTATTGCTCTTAACAAAAGCTGTTAGATTCAGGTTTACATTTACTTTTATACATCTACATCTTTCCAATATAAGTCAGAATTTATATTGTATGATTTATAGAAGCTGTGCACAAATACTCTCAAAATATGCTGTAGATGTTTTTATTATATAATACCACAGGTTGAGAGGCTCAATAAATAAGTGTAGGAGTAAAATGCTTTTTATATTTGAAGAGCAATTATAAAAAAGCTACTTTTATTGTGTTGTACATGCGTAAAATAAACTTGTCTGATTTTTAGATAGACATTATTCTGGAGTGGACTTAGTTGTTAGAATGTGTATTAAAGATACTAATATTAAAATAAATTGAGTGTATTAACATGCCATGTTACTGTATGAAATACTTTGTAGTATAGAAGAAATAGATAAGTAGTTAAGTGTGTCATTGCAGAAAATATACATTGTGAATTGAATAAAAACAGTATTATATGTTATGTAACAAACTTAGAAATGCATATACACTAAAAGATTAATTTTAGATTAAGTTTAATAATAAAGTTTTAACCAGATAAATGAGCTTCTTTGATCACATTTAAGAAATAATATTTTGATGTTTGCTAACCGTTGCTAATATCTTTTCAGTTCAACTAAAGCTTTACGTGACTTTTTGAGAAGGATGCAGGTGACGGCTTTATGATTAGCTATATATATGGCTTCAAGGTTAGTGTCAATCACTGAAGAACAGTTTTGGTCAATAGCCTTTTTGTGTGATCATCCCAGGTGCTGTTTTCACATAACTAAACTAACTGTTAAGCCAGACAAAAGTTGCAGACAAACTGCCTGACTGTGATGTTTCTTACTGTCACCCCACACCTGGTTTATACACGCCTGGAAAATTTCAACTGACCATCTGCTCAATTGTGTAATTTTTATGCAAAACTGATTTTTTTAAACTAATGCATTTAAAAAAAACTTTTTGGACTCAGCCTAGCACATTATTCCTGGTAAAGGAATGAATTATTAGTCTTTAGACTAGTTTTTGAGCGGAAATGTTGAGCTGCAGTGCCTGTGTGTTGTTCCTGACACTGCAGAAATGACTCTTGTCGTGAGAATAACTCAAACTGTGGGACCAGCTGGTGAGGATTTACCCTGCTATGCTTGTGGCAACACTGCTGTCACGCTACTCACCACATTCTAAATCCCTTATCAGTGAAGTCATAGGGATGTGATACGTCCTCTAATTCAGATAAACATTGGAAAAATCCATTCCTTTTATCTCATGCACTGGTTTGATTAACTAAACAAGTATGATGTTTAATGAGCCATTAACATTAAAGCAACTGTTTCTCATATTTCTAATGTCTTAGGAAAGTAACTGCTGTATGTAAATATGAAGCAATATGAATCACTTCAAATTCTTTCTCTTAGTAAATTTTATTTATTTTTAAAGGTAGGGTGGGTATTTTCAGAGAAGCTAGCAATAACCAAGCTTTATAAGCATAATATCCCACCCTTCTTTAAAAGCACTCTCCAAGCCATGCCCCCCTCAATAGTGTGAGAAAGTACATATTTTGACAGGCAAGCAGGACATCCTATCGTTACATTCAGACCGAATGCAATAATTGAACAACCCTTTTATAGTGCTGTGACTTTTACAGATAATATTTACATAAATATATATTTATACACTTATAATATCAGGATGTGAAAAGACTTTCAGCCAACATAAAATGTTTTTGGAAAGGATTGCCTATCCTGCCTTTAACAGATCATTAGCAAATGTTCAAGTCATCTCAAATCACATTTAAATTATCTCTGCAAACCCCAACGCATCCAAAATCTTCAATTCTAAATATGTAAGTAACAATTATCAATTAGAAAAAAATACAATCAATTTGGGTGGGGGTTATCCATTTTCAACTTTAATTTTCTTCAGACATGCGTACTTCAACAACTAATACAACATCTGCATAAAATACATAATAAAAACATTGACGAGAGAGTGATCGTTCATTGGTCCTCAAAAAGAGGATTGGAGCACCCACAACTTTCACCCAAGTGTCCTGAGTCTCCATATTAGATCTCACAGCACTGAATGAATTGATCTGGAGTATAGACTCATTTAGAACATTAATCGATGGGAACTGAACTGTTAAGCATCTTCAGGTTTGTCAGCTGGTGGGCCACATGGTTGCAGCATCTTCTCCATCAAGTTAAAGCGGACACGAGCCTTGCTTTCATTCTCTGCGACGGCAAAGTAATTTAGAAGGTCAAAATGACCCATGTAAGAGCAGTAGGAGTCTCTGTGCTGGTTAACCAGCCATTCCCATTTGCTGGTGTCTGCGTGGCCTGTGCCAATGTACTTGGACTGGAGATGCTCCAGCTGGCTGTGGATGTTATATCGGTCTGTCATCTTCAGTCACAAGATCTATGTTTCAGAAACAGAAAAAAACAATATTAACTCTCAAATTCTTGCAGAACTGACAACAAATTGATTATGGTTAAAGGATGTAACAGTGCAATACAGTGTACAATACAGCAATACAATGATTTAAGGGGTACATTCGACTATTTCAATAGGATTTCTATTTGGGATATTATTATTATATATTATATACAATCTGTGATATGTTCTACTCAACAAAGTGAAAATTTATTTTAGAATGTCTTCTTACTAAATGCCTCTGACTATAAATAAAATCACTATGTACAGTATTATAAAAAGATATCTAGTTATTACAGTAGAAAGATCTCTTGCTTGATTTGTAGTCAAAAGAAACGATTTGCGACATGCTTTGTTTTGTGATTTGTACTGTACATTACAGAGTCAAAAACAGTCTAGCTAGGTATGCTAGTTTAGCTAAATACAAGAAACCAAAGGTTTTGTTATTTTACTAAAATGATCAGCACACTTACCTGTGAAAAACAAAGAAATATTAAATAACTCCTTTAACAGTACGCGGTGCTGTTAGCTCAAGCGCTGTAAGCAGGAAGCGAGAACAGGACCGGAAGGAGTTACTGATAAATCGGTAACTATGTGAAACTCTCCCGCGGACAGGGTTCCGATCTGATGAACCGCATGGGAGGCAGACGACTTTCAAACTAGTATGATGGACAGTGGTGAAAAGGAAAGGAAGATAAAAAGGTATTAGATTATCTTATTTTGATTTTACCCCTGACAATGCAAATGTGTTTGTGATTTTTGCAGAAAATCTTTTGTTATGCTGTGTCATATTGAAAGCATTCACAAAGTAAAGTGGTCTAAATCTATTTATGTAAATACATGTCTTCTGTGCAAAGCACAGTTAGATTAAATAACATTGCAAAACGTGTTTGTGCTTATCACAACATTGATATGGGGAAAAGAGAAAAAT
>JAZGTK010021377.1:0-10645 GCA_036877625.1 Ambastaia sidthimunki
CATGATTAAAGCATTCCTGTTCCTCTTTTGGTACACTAGGCCCAGGCCTCTGTGGCAGTATAATAATAATAACCGACCTTTTGAACAATAATCATGTGGATGCGCTCTCAGACAGGTCAGAATGAAGAGTCCTTCAGAGACACGGACCTGCTGAGACTTTACTGACTCAAAACCACCTTTCCAACAGCTTCCAACCCCACATCATGTCTGTCATTCTGGTACTTCAAAATGCTGCTGTTCTCAGGGTTAATTGATGTTAGAAAAATATAATTATGCCCTTGTTGCTAAGCAAACACTTTATTCTGCTGGTCTGTTGTCCCTGTTGTCATCAGTTGGTTGGGATGTGTGATTGTGTATGTTTATATAGGTGAATACCCAGCTAACAAGGTTCTCAGAACACTGGCGGAACATTTAAAAGTTCCCTCAAAGAATGTTATTGCAGTAACAATAGTGAAACGTTTCTTTAACATTATATATCATATCCAAACATTATCCTTAAGTTGTTAATGGAATGTTTTAAATGTAAATTTGTAAAAATATAAATGTTAAATGTAATGTTTCTAGCACTTTCAACATTTTAATGTTTTATTATTTAATACAAATGTCAAGGAAATGTTTATACAGCCTAAAATTGTTAGCTGAGTAAGATAAAGAGATAAAATTGTAAATGTGATGAAGGTGGAAGGTCTAATGCTCTTACTGTAGATGAAGTGGTTTGACTGTTGTGCTAAAAAGAGAAGCTTTTGTTTGTGAAGTATGCTTGACCTTGGAGGACCTTTATTTTGAAAGGCAAAAGTGTACATTTTGATTAGTTGGTAAGGTGAAAGGGGCCCAGCTAAAGGTTCTTGTGAATCTACCACAAATTGTGGACCTACAGAACAATGCTATTTGATTGCTTTTGACAATGTAAAAAGCAAACAGTATAGACTTGCATCAGCAAATGAATGCTTTGTAGTCACACTGTTGTGAATGATTTTGATTGACGTGGGTATTCATTGTTTGTCTTTGAGCTAAACTCACAGAAGACAATTCAGTTCTTAGGAATGATTCTTGAAACAGGAACGTCAACCAGTGGCTACATTTGCTCTGTCACTTCCTGTCAGTGTATATATATGTGTGTGTGTGTGTGTGTGTGTGTATGTATGAATATATATATATAGCTTTTAGTGGTCTGTTTCATAATGATTATGAATGAATTTTTAGAAGGCTCAAAGTGGGTCAAACAAGCAACTCAAGAAGGCTAGCAGGATCAGTTTTCACAGCTAAATCATGCTGTCTATTCTTAGACTTTGTCATTTCTTTACTTCAGATGTGATGTTTCAGAATCTTGGGTGGGATTATTGAGGAAGTCCATCCCAGGTCTGTGCTTATAGTAATTAAACATTAGTCCAACTTTATGTGCCCTTATCATCAGTAACATCTTTCAGGTCTAGACACTCCATTGGGAAATTAACTTTAATGAAAAAAAAATCCTGTTGGAAATATCGCCCAGCCAACAAGAGCTCTAGTGTATTTCAAATCCTGACACTGGCTGTTTATTAATTTCCTACAGAGAAAGAGTTGTGCTTGATTAAATTCATGACACGTACAAGTTAAAAAATATAGTTTTGAACGTACATTTAGGTACATTTAAATCACCATCAAATGATGTCAAAAATGTTGTCCCACCCTTGTGGTTGTCACGGAAACCTCCGGTTTATCATTTGTGATGTCTGAGGTTGTATGTTCAGGTGGGAGTTCATGAGCTAATCAACCTCAAATGAACTCGGATATCAGGCAGAACTTTGAGGAGCTGTTTTAACACGACATCATCACTTTTGTGTTTGTGAACTTTATTTAAAAGCTGATTTCACGTGTTAAGATGAGAGAGGTGTCGTGTGCAGCTTGCGCGGCTGCGACTGAAATGCGAGTGTTGCTGCAGCTGTTCTGTGTGATGCAGTGAAGAGCACTGCTGACTCAGATTATAGCTCCCTTATGGTGACAATAACCCATGTGAGCCCACTCGCATTGGCGAGCCCTCTCTGTTTTCTCATTATGGTGAAGAGAAAGTGGGAGTGCGTATGTGCGAGTGTGACTGGGAGAAAGAAAACAGGTGGAAGAAAATAGAAAGTAAAGGATGTGGGTGAAAGGAGAGTGAGTGAGGAGGAGAAAACAGAGGAGATGGATGGGGAGCGCCAAGAGATATTAAAAAAGGGGGAGTTGCAATTCAGTGTCAAATGAAGGATTGTCAGGCAAAATGTTGCCACAAACGCAAAGGGCCACTAAATGGGAATATATTTTTATCCTGGTCCGTAGAGAGCGGCAAAGTGCTTACGCTGCTGAAACGGGAGAGAGCTTTAAAATGCTCCCTGGACACAGCTAATGGCTCCCAAACCTGCTGTTCATTGTTTTGTTATTCTGACAATACCTGCATATTCTGGAGGCTTGAGACTAATGTGTTTGGGCTGCCTGGCTTTGGCTCATTGGAGTTCTTTTGATCGACGTGGTTTCCATGGAAAAGATCATTGAAAAACCCAAGAAAAGCGAATTATATGTTATTTTCCTTTAATGTACAATAAATGTGTCAGTTTTGTACATTCTATACATTTGTTGTCATCTCTCAAGATCTGAAATGCATCAGCCTTTGTCTGTACAAAAGCAGCCTGAATTCACAAGGATTGGCTGGATAGTGTTTGGTTAAATGTATTTGTATGTGCGGTGTGTGAAAAGTAATTGGTGATTGGTTGTTTATTCCTCTCAATAAAACCATGTAAAACTGAAGAACACAGAAATGTTTTTTTCTAAGCCTTGACCTTAAGCTGATGGGTATTTCTGCCATTAACATTGAGCGAGAACATTCAAAAGACTAAATTACCATCTCTGTAATAAACAAGCAAGATCTGAATGAACATTCTGATTCAAAATTCATACTGTCACATACAGTAAAAGACATTAAAATTTCTCTTAACTGTGTCTTTTAATAACCTCCCATTTCACATCCTTGGTTTAAAATCTTTTCATATTATGATATTTAAGATATCAGAATGACATTACTGACAACCAGGCACACTTAAACATGAAAAATGTTCAAACAAATTCTTAAAAACAGACTGAGGTCAACGACAGGGATTGACAACGCAGACAGATGAAAGGTGGGCTACAAAAGATCCCGAGACTCCAGACTTTAATTAACTGTCACGATTGTTCTTACAGACAGTAAGTCCTCATATCACATTCTGTGCAATAAGACTTCACCGTCACATGCAAAGTCAGTTTAAATGGTTTTGTTTCAAATGCATTAAGTTTCAAACCCTATTAAGTAGCTGTAATTATCTTCCTATGAAAAAGTCTATAAATTCCAGCACTGTTTACCTCACTGTAAGGATATGAGTTACTGTTTAGTGCAGGAGATATTTAGAGTAAACAATGTTTTTTTTTTAATTTCTGGTTGGGCCAGTAATGTGGTTTTATCTTTGATAATATCTCTGGAATTGCATGTTGAAAAGTAACTGCTATTAAATTGAATGGATTCATTAATTGAATCTATTCTTTAGCTGGTTTTTATTTCAAAGAAGGAAGTAAACACAAAAAAGTTTGTTGGGTTTAATACAACTTTTGTTTTTTTATCTAGATAACTGTGAAGAACCGCTGGTGGCATCTTTACCTCCAACCTCTTTCCAGGGCTCATCAACATCATCTGACAAAGGGTCACCACACCTCGCTAAACTCAACAGAAAAGACGGTACGAGCTTCTGGTTTTTTTGCTCTCCTGTCCTGTGCACAATAACACTTGCAGTCGTCTGTGTTTATGTGACTGGAGAATTAAGCTGAAAGGAAATTTGTCCTTGTCAGAAAAGTGTTGACGCAAAGCGTTTTTATGAATACCTAACATAATGCGATTTGGGTTCCATAAACATTGCTTGTCTGCAAAAAAGTATTAGTACATTTTACGCTTTATTTTGAAATGGAATAAATCAGTCTGCTAGTGTCCATCAAATGATGTTAAGAGCTCTGATGATGAGAGTTGTGTCTGACATGATAATTTAAGATTTTAGAACTCGGTTCTCAGGTGTGACGTGAATGTAAACACATTTCTAATGACAGTGCGCGACATGAATAAGAGTTAGGACTTGTGCACACTTCAGTAAATGTTCATTTGGACTCAAAGGAAGAAAAGGCACTGAAAGCAGTTTAAAAATTGCTCGTATGATAGTTAAATGTGTTTGTTGAAAAAATGTGTTTTCTGCCTTCATGTATGGTAGCTATAAGAATGTGTTCACAGCTTTAGAACAACCACAGTTCAGCCAATTAAAATAAACACCTTAAAGAAATCAAAAAATACTATTCTTATTTTTTTATGAAATGTTGCAGTGTTATTAGAAGTGTTATTTTTTCAGTGAATATCAATATATATGAATAAAAAAAATTCACGTGCCCTCGTAATCTTTAATCAAAATCTGAACATGAACTTCCCCTCAGATGATGTTTGATGGTTTAACAGCCAGAGCTGTTAACCACTCCCCCAACAGTCACTTTTCTATAGCCAATCAATTCCCAGCATATAAAAACAAACCACGCCCCTTATTTCTCGGTTTTACTCTGAATTGTCACAACACTGAAGACGGTTGGAACTTTCGGTTCATGTGAAAACACCCTTTGTTGCAACAGGCTGCTTACATTTGAACCCGCTTAACATTTATTAAAAAAGCCTGTAAATGCATTTGCCCTGAACAGCCACCGCACAGAAAAAACATCAGAATCCGATATAGAACAGAGCACATCTGTAATATCTCCTCTTTATTTGCTTGTTGATGCTAAAACACTCAGGCTAAGCATTGTGCCAGTCTGAGCATTGGCAAAGCACAGAGTATAATGAGAGGAGCGTGTAAATTATGACTAAGCAAACGTGTTGTGGTTTTTATTCTGGGAGGTGGAGAGCAGTTTGATTAATGCAACCTTACAATCAGCAGCTGATTACAGTCTTGAGAAGCACTTGAGAAAACTTCCCCAGCCAATTAGGCAGTTAGGCAGAGACATGACATTAATATCCGCTTACGCTGAGGCCCGCAGAGAGTTTTGCTTTGTACAAAGAAGTTCAACCTTATGGTCCTGGCACAAACACACCACGCAGGTCCTGATGGTGCCGTGTGGCGCTCGCCAATGATCGCAGTATGAGAAACATGGCTTACGTTTATGCTTGCATTATATTTGTAACCCTTTCGCAACATCGCTGTCTTTGAGCAGTTACCAGAAGGTTTGCCCTTGTCGCCCCTCCAGGCATTTCTCTTGTCATCCCTCTTGCTTAGAAACAGCAGGAGGTTCCTTTTTACAGACAGCTCGTTCCCAGTCACTGTCACCCAGATTTGCCCTGACGTGAACTGACACCCAATGTTGAAATCTTCAGATCTATCCGTCTAGTTCATTCTCTAACAGTCATCACAACACAAGCTCTGTAGGTTGTGATTTATGTCTGTGCTTATTATTAAAGTCAATCAGACACTAAGTTCATTGCTTATGCTGAACTGTATTTTCTAGAAGCACATAGAGGAATGAGTTATTTGCCCCTGTGTGCCGGAGTCAGCAGTGAAATCTAAC
This sequence comes from Ambastaia sidthimunki, assembly GCA_036877625.1. NCBI lineage: Eukaryota > Metazoa > Chordata > Actinopteri > Cypriniformes > Botiidae > Ambastaia > Ambastaia sidthimunki. The sequence continues at coordinate 5,575 of JAZGTK010021377.1, forward strand.
GAGCTTAGAACGTTACTTCTGACCTTTCGTACGTTCTCTGAAACAAAAGCTTTAGTGGATGATGCGTACCTGGTGATTAAAGCAGAACCGATGAAGCATTTATTATCTGACCATCTTGTTCTGAGTTGCCCTAAGGCAGCCCTGTCACACACGACCTTGAGGCTTTTCTTTATATACTCTTACTTTGTGCTCTCTTTAAAAAGAGCTTTAGCTTGAGCCTATTCGGTAGACTCGGTTTGAAGTCACTGACCCAGATAACAGCGAATGCTTGCAGAATGTTGACTGTGGTTCTGTTAAAGTTCTCTCAGAGTTATCAAAAACATTCTTGCAGTAATGTTAGTTGAACTTTTTTAACAATATATAAATATATATATCAAATATATCAAATGTTATTTCTATGTTGTTAGTGGAAGTTACAAAGTTTGAATAATGTTTTTTCAGCAAAGCATTAACATTGCTACAATGTTCTTCGAAATAACATTTTTAACATTTTTGTAACTTAACGGAAACGTTCGGGGAACGTTTTAGAACAACCTAGAATTGTTAGCTGGTGAGTCTTTTCTGCAGTCACATTGAGAATTAAATAAGAGGCCCCAAAACAAATCTTTGCATTTGTAAACATCTGGGCAAGTTCTCCAATTACTTACTGTTGTTTGAAGGCATATGTCGTCGCTTTATTACCAGTGCTGTGATGCAAGCTACAGAAATAAACAGCACCTTTACTAAACAACTTGCTCAATTTATAGATTGCCCTCCGCAACAGTACAGTTTCCTGCTGGTGCCTTGATTTCTGGGTATTTATTGGTTTATTCAAAAGAAAGGAACCTGCCTCAGGGGTGGGGGGGTCTAAGGAGCTTTGGAAGAGGGTTTAATGTGAGTGGACAATGTTTATAGTGAGTTCTGCGTTTGTGCCCGACCATTTCAAAGATATTTCAGAATCTTCCGTGCATGTGATGATTACTGATGCAAAACAGAAGGTAAGAGCACTTCAGGAACACCACCGTGTCTGCTTTTATTTCCGTCTTTTCCTGTAAAAACGCAACAAGGAAGCCATCAAACAAAGACAACAGAGACACACAAGTGTGCAGATATGCTGTGTAATTTCCAAAATCGCCTTTTTTTAAACCACTGTAATATTAAACTGCTTTGAGGTCTGGCTTCTGTCCTCCAGGGATGGATTGGAGATTTCTATCTAAAAAAAGAGGGAGGCTGAGCCAGAGAACTACTGGAACAAATTTAATTGATTTCTTTCTCTCACCACTGAGCCTCGGTCCTGTCAGTTTGATGAACAAGAGCATGAAATCTCAGTGAGGGCTTGAATTCTGTCGTGAATTACTCAGAGTTCTGTTTCATTCGCTTTGAAAGCGCTGACTCATAATCTCTCCCCAGCTGACAGGAACGTTCTCAGAACGTTGGCTGAGTTATCATAAACATTCTTGCAGTAGCATTAGTAAAATGTTTTTTAACATTATATATCATGTATCAAAAATGTTATTCTTCTTTATTCTTCTATTGTAGTAGTTAGTGGAACGTTTTGAAAACATTACAGAATGAAAAAATGTGTGAATAATATTTTTATAAGCAAGCAATAACGTTAATACAGTGTTTAAAAAACTGAATATTTTGAGTGTACCTATCTCTGAATTTTCATAATAACATTTTTAACGTTTTTGCTACCAGTGGAAATGTTAGGGAAATTTTCTGTCAATCAAAAATTGTTATTTAGGTCTTCATCTCTGTCCCCATAGGTGGTGGGGGATGGTCCCCGAATGAACATGACCACCAACCCTGGCTACAACTGGACCTACGGGACAGGGTGAAGGTCACAGCCATTGCCACCCAGGGTCGCTGGGGCAGCTCTGATTGGGTGTCTCACTACCAGCTACAGTACAGTGACTCCGGTCAAACCTGGAGGCCATACAGACAAGAGGACGTGATATGGGTGAGTCAAGAACCTGCTGTGAGTTAATCTATAAAAACCAGCTTCAGCTGACCAGACATTATGAGTTACTATAGTGGGAAAAACATGAGAAGAAACCTTCTACAACCATAATGTAGAAATGCAATGAAATGTAATGAAATGGATGAGGTGGACAGACAAAAAACACACTCATATTAAACTCTGCTGTAACAGGCCCTGCAGAAAGACTCCTAAATGGCACTATAGAGGGTTTATTTGTTTTTTTTTTTATTTCATATATGCTGCAGAAAAAACTAAAAGCAGTTTTAGCACACTCAGTATTAGCCTTCAAAGTTTCAAAAATTCCACTTTCAGTAACTTGCTCCTGAAAGTGAGTTTTACGTTTGTTCATCTACAGTAATGTTAAACATTGCAGTAAACAGTCTGAAAGCATATTATGAAGGACCAAAAAACACTTGGTTTCCAAAAGCAACCAATATTTAGCAGGTGATTTTCAAAGAAATCTACAGAAAAACAGAAATAGAGAGGTTGCATAAGACCTTGAGTAAAGTCATAAAGATAAACAGAACTTTAAACCGTGCTACAAACCACTTCCTGGGTCACCCCAGTTTAAAAGTGAACCTGCAAATTATAATAATAATAATAATTTGCAAATTATTATAAATGGTATTTTAAATCCTAACCATTTGACTGTCAAATACCTTAGTTTATATTTTGATACGAATCACAAAGACTTACATGTGACCGTATTGTCTGCAATGAAGCTTGAGACATTATGATTGAAATGCATTCATCAGCTTGACGGAATTGTTGATTTGGTTGGAATGTGTTGATAAATGATGAATGAATCTCCTTAAACAAGATCAATGAAACTCACTTCACTTAAAATCTGTCAGTGTATGCGGCAAGTATAAGTGATGCGTTAGACTACGTTAATTAATCTTGTTGTCATTTAGTGGCTTTGCTACACAGGGTTGAGTTCCAAATCTCTGGTGCTTTTTGGCGAAATGGTTTTCAAGTGATTTCCAACAGAAATTCAACAGAAATGTTAATGGATTTAAAATGGCTAATCCTCAGCAAACTCGCGTGCATTTCATTGCTGTTTGGATTAATATAAAAAGTGCAATTTAATTCCACAGTACATCTGAAATTGCCAGTCCTATTTTTGCATTCGTATTTATTGCTGATTGCTGATTGGGTCGTGTACGCACTGCCGAACTGCCTGTTTAAAGTTGTGTGTAACCACCAGATGTCTGTTCTAATGAACCAATGGAAGGAAGCTATTAATTATAAGTGAAATCATACGCCTCCGTTTTCTGCTCTGTAATATAAGGGTGACAGTGATTACATGTTAATTGTCTTGAAGGACTTCTTGCTAATTTCATTAATTATTTCAGACATATTAATTATTTAGTTAATTATTTGTCCTTTGAGATGACTTAATGGTAATTTGACCGCGAGGGAAGTTTTCAAGGAATTGTGCTTTTATGTAAGCGTGTGAGCACTGTGGAAATCGTTTCAGTGATGTGACGGGTAATAAAGATGGCTGACCAAAATTCAGCAAAGAAATGTTAAAGAATCAATGCGTTTTGACTTCTTTGAATCAATGCGTTTTTGAGCTCCTAAAATCAGCAGGAATCTTTATAACTTCAAATATGGGATCCGTCACCCACTGAGATGTTTCAGCTGTGGTGTGTTCAGAAGGATGGAGGGAACCGGGCTTCTCGTTTCTGCTGTGCATAGACACACACTGGCAGTTAGACCTTGAATATTGCTTGTTTACCCATTCAGGGGAGGAAACCTCACAGAGGTGCCAGACTGTGCCAAGGTGAGTTGCCATGCCAGCTGGAGCAGATGCAAGTTAGTCAGACAGGAAGAGTCTCATGCCATCTGTTTAACACCAGAATACAGTCACCCGCTCCAGCTGAACCAAAACACACTCTGGACATTAGATAAGGGTCTTCACATTGCTACTGCCCACCAGCTACTAGCTGCTAGCTAAAAAAAAAACAACAACAAGCAGCTACTGCTAAAAAAAAAAGAAGCAGGTTTTATGAAGTCAGTCTGATTGTTTACTCTTGTGATGATAGTTAACTTGCTGTTTCAAGCTAATAAAACTTTGTGTTAATATGTATATGCACATATTTATTTATGTGCGAAACACATTTCTATATTCTATATTTATGTGCATAAAACATTTCTATATGCTATTGAAACAGGAAAAAGTATAACAATTTGGAATGCAACAAAACAGTCATGTTTAGCTACAGAAGGGGTCTAAATGGACGGGTGAGAAAAGAAACACAAAATTGTAGTTCTGCAAAGTTAGAAGTTCATCGTGATTCATTCAGGCTTTGTGCTGGGCTGCTGATCATTTTCACCCCCATTTTTTTAATCATGGAGTTTTTGTTGTGGCTTAGACATCGTAGCTTCTTTCCCACCATCTGCATTTAAGCTTTCTGGGGCCTAAAGTACAGCTGAAGTTTTTCATTCCTGCTGGCACAAAGCGGTTTATTCTCACCACAGCATGAAGGTGGTGTGCTTTGACAATTAAATCCTACATTAGCCACCATCTCCTTCACCTGCCTTGCCCTGTTCTTTCACTTTCTCTATACTGCACCTCTCATCTGTCTTACATCTGCGTATACCTGGACTTATGGCTTCCCAGAGAGGGGAAGAGAAAGGAAAGAGACTGAACCATTAAAAAGTCATCCATGATCCAGGCGAAGAACTAGAGACAGTTGACTTGTTCTAAAAGCATTTGAAGGCATCAAAGGTGAGCTCCCAGCACGCAGATGGTTCCAAAAGGTTGGCATCTTAATGGTTCTATCTCAGAATAACAAATTTTAGCCAAATTCTGACACAGCACTGCACGTATTATTCACCGAAAAACAATCCCAGAATCCATTGCGACATGCTTAGTAAAAAAAATCTAAGAGGGTGAAGAAAGCAAGAAAAATGCATAAAATGAACTTATATCATTCAGTACTGAAAAGTAAATAGTCCAGTGTATTTAAAAATTGGTTATTTTACCCAATACTTGTTTGTGCAGTGTACTGATTCTCTGTTTATTAAAGCAACATGTCATTAGTTTAGTAACTTGTGTCACACTCTAAAATCGTTTGCAAGTTGAGTCTCCCATATGGAGCC
>JAZGTK010021378.1:0-10644 GCA_036877625.1 Ambastaia sidthimunki
TAAATTGGTTAATACTTCTCTAACCTTTTGGCAGCTGGTTAAACTGATCACAGGCAGCCCACACTCCACCAGTAGAGGTCAGCTGCTCCTGTGATAAACTTCAGGTAAAAAAAACCAAAGTATTGTAAATACACTAACTGCATATTAAGAGTGAATTATGTAAGTTAACTGCAGAGAAACATCTCCAGTACCTTTGTAAAGGAGTGGAGAGTAAAACTTCCAGCAGCTGAACAAGACCCTCCAAAATCTCTACGGTCGCGTCTCGAATAGCCCTCCTCAGTGTCACGCCTGCAGAAACACCAAACTGACCTTATCTGATTACTTCTCAGTCAACACAAGATTTCTCAACAGACAGCTTGCCTACAGAGTTCAGACTGTCTGCTGAAAGCTCACCAGACATCTTTTGTAACAGACAAATGACCAGAGCAGAATTTAAAACATCTGCTTGTGTAATACTGAAGACAAGAATGTTACAAAATAAAGCAGGAACGAACAAACTAGCACAATACAGTCAAATATTACACTAATAAAGCAAAACTGTACATTCCACCTTAGCATCCAGAATATCTGGATTTTATATATCTGGAGATGATAAACTCTAATGCAGTGGTACAGTACAGCTTACTGTACCTTGGCTCTTTGGTAACCAGAAGTAAACTGTGGACAACGTAAGCACACTCTTCTGAACACAGTCGGCTAATTTCACACAATCCTAGAATGAGAAGAAATATCTGATAGTTTCAGATAGAAATCAGATCTCTAGCTGATTTAAACTCTGCTTTGATGAGTTTGAGGCACCTGCTCTGAGGGAACTGGAGGCTTTGAGAAGATCAGACTCAGTTTCGTTGCTTCCTGAGATGTTGTTTTTACAGCCTGATCTGTGAAATGAGAAGAAATGTTGGATTTATGGGTGTTATTGTGAAGCTGAATATTAAGTAGTTAAATATTATTAACATGAATAAAAAACACCAAACTCAGAGTCTCCCAGAAGTTACACAAGCTGAATGTTCCACTGGTTTCATTAGATTCTCCATCTGTAAACAAAACAGAGAACGCTCTCAGAATGTTAGCTAATGTTCTCTAAAGGTTATCTCATAGTATCAAAAAACGTTCTTGCAGTTATGTAAGTAGAACACTTTTTAACGTTATCTATCACATACATCAAAAACATTATTCTTAGGTAGCAAGTGGAACGTTTTAAAAACGTTACAGAATTGTTGCAATAACGTTCTTATGACCAAGAAATAACGTTCATACAACGTATAAAAACGCCTTGAACCTTCATGGAACTTTTAAAATAACATTTTACTTACTGTAAACGTTAGAGAAACGTTCTTACAACCTACAACTGTTAGCTGGGTATGAGTGTGTCATGTGCGTAAACAACATTACAAACACAGTAAATATGTTTTAATGAACATATAATTTTCATGTTTATGACAGATTTAATAGACTCGTTAACAGACACGTTTCATCACATATATGTAAAGTTATAAATACAGATGAATATTCATCAACATCATGGTGTAACTATCCAAAACTAACAGCTGTTTATCGGCTGTACACATAGAGATATATAAGATTAAACAGTGACGTTTCCTATATTAACTAGGTTTAATTCGTTCTGTTATTCTGCATTAAACATTTGAAGGTTTATATTGTAATTTAAATGCGCATGTTTGTGTTTAGCTATTAGCCGCCGACACAAACACGCACTGAAATAAACACAAACAGCTCTTTATACCTCTCACACGATCTCTGATGCTTTTCACTGAGTTACACAAGTTTTTTAAGGGAAGCAGCAGGTCTGGACCGCCGTGATCAGCGCTCATGACTCGGTTCGGTTCTGTCACAAGGACCCGCGGAACGAACATCCGGCGGAACTGAAGTTGCGTGTATGTCTCGACGGAATGAATTTGATGTGACACCCTGAGGTTTTAACCTATTAATATATTAAATATATCTCATTCAGTATTTTTTATATATATAACATGTCGAAAAATATATAGAAAATGTAACACTATTATAATTAATTATTTTAATAATAAAATAATAAAACTAATATAAACTATGTAAATGTTTATGTCCTCCTGCGGTAATTGTTACGGTCAGTATTCGGTGAAATTTTAATTTGAAACATGACTTATAGTTTTTACATGATAATATTCAATGTTAATCATATATATTATTATCACAACAACAATAAACTCCTCCTGTTACATACAGAGTTATTTGGACATCAGATGGCGCTGTATATCCGTCCAGTCATTCTCTTTATATTGCTTTATATCTACACAATGAATTTAGTCCTTTAAACACAAATGACTGATATTAATAAAGTTACAATATACAATCAATACAGCCTGAACAATCAATACAGACTGAAGCCACATTTCCCAGCCTTCAGATTATTGACACTGATTGCTGATTTAAAACATTGAACTGTTTCTACGAAGTATTTGTATTTACATATATATCTGTAAATGATATCACAGTATAACAGCTGTAAACAAGATACACGGAACCTGTAAACCATTCTGAATTCTCACGAAGATTTGAATTGTGTAACTTATTCAGATAGATTGTGCATCTCATGACTCCCAGTATTTTCACTTCACATACAGAATGGTAGTTTGCTAGTGGTTGGTCTTTCAGACACAGCTATTGTCCAGTTGCCTGTATCATTTTGTTCGTGTCCCCTTGCATGACATCTGTTCACTGCATAGAGACAGCTACCCCAGCTAACAGAGAACGTTCTCAGAACGCTGGCTAACGTTCTCTAAAAGTGCTCTTTCAAAGTTCTTGCAGTGATGTTAGTAGAAGGTTTTGTAATGTTATATATCATATATCAGTTAGAGGAACATTTTAAAAACATAGAATTAGAAAATGTTTGAATAAGGTTCTTATAACCAAGCAAGAAGATAATACAATGTTTAAAAATGGACACTTAGCATTCCTAGAACTTTCTAAATAGCATTATTATGTTTTTGTTACATAATGGAAATGTTAGGAAAATGGGACAGCATTGCATTAATTCAGTAAATGTTCATGAGTGAGTCAGGCAGCAGTCAGGAGTTTAAAGAGCAGCACAGGAAAGTTGATCTGTGTTTGTATCTCCTGCCATTCATAACTGTTACAATGATTATCTTGTATTTCTGTGTATTTTCTTATCTTGTATTTTTCTTGTTAGAGTCATCGATGCAACATGCGCAATAAGAGCTGACAATTCTCTGAGATTCTCTGAATGACGCATTTCATGCAGATCTGCTATCGTGTTATTGGTAGTGAAGAAACTCTTTATTATTTTATTTGACAGAGTAAATGTTTTATTGTCAAATGTTTTGCATTGTCCATTAATTGTGAAGAAGAGCAGAAGTTCAGTCATGTGCCGCTGGTGTCATGGCTCAGCTTAACAAATAAAGTGTTAAATATTTAATATTAAATATTAAAAAGATTTTTAAAAGATTTTGGGGTGGTAACACAGCTTTATATAAATAAAATATAATTTCAGAAGTGCAAATAACAGTAAATATATATATATATACTGTAGATACAGTGAAGAGATTTTAGTAGTCGTATTGCTTTACTAACAGCAGCACTTGGAACTGCATGGAAACCTGATGATCCATGATGTTCTCCAGCAGGTTCTGAGAAGGTTCCACAGAACATCTTGTGTTCCTCTGGAAGCAAGAACATCTGATTTGTACACAGCAGTTCAGATGTGCAAAATCACACATTTGCTTACATTTTATTAGTGGCCGACAGAATCTATAATATTTATTCTTTAATTTTTGTCTTTTTTATTATTAATTTACACATTGTGATTTTGGTCTCAAACGGGTCTCAAAACTCTGAGAACCTGTTGACTGAAAGGATCAGACTTTAAACATGAACAAGTATGGAAGTGTCTCACCAAGATGTTTTACAATAGACAGCTGTTCATTGACTTGATTTATCACAGCTTATCAAATGTTATTGAGCCGTTAAACTCATCCGGTGGTTATCTTCTCTGTGCTTCATGGTCTTAAGCATGTACATTAAAGGGTCTTATACCAAAACAAGCACAAGTCTCCAGATAACTGAGTCACGTAGTCTTGACTTGTTCTCAGTGTTTTGCTTTGTTTGTGTCACACGAAGTCTCAGTTCTCTAAATATGTCATGTTGTCTTATTTTTAATGGGCAATTGTAAACTAAAGGTCAGTCACACAGCAACATGAGAAATTCACATTACGACTGACATGTTGTTGATTTGTACACATTCTTTATGTAATTGTGTATGAATTGAATTGTTTAGTTGATAAACAGACAGACCTACATTTAATTAATGACATATTCTTGAATCAAAATTAAACAATAAAAAATAAATAAAACAACAATAATAAAGCAACAAACCAACACCAGCTAACAGGGAACGTTCTCGAAAAGTTGGCTAACATTCTCTAAAAGTTCTCTCAAAGTTTGCAAAAACGTTCATGCAGTAACGTTACATATCAAATACATTAAAAACGTTCATAGTTAGTGTTAGTTAGTGTAGTTTTAGAAACGTTTTTAAATCACGTTTGAATAACATTCTCAGAAACAAAGAACTGGACGTTTTGAACGTTCCTAGAATGGAAACGTTAGGGAAACGTTCTTACAACCTAAAATTGTTAGATAGGAATTGCTAAGTGAAATAAATGTATGCATGGAAATAGATGCAGGTTTAAATAATTATTATATTTAAATAATAATACTTGCACATTATTCATGTTTTAGGCTATTTTGTAACTTTAGAGCTGCTGAGTAAGAGAGGCGAGCCTCCATCCAACCGACCAATCAGCGAGCAGCGTCCCGGCTGACGTCACGGGTGATGCCACATGTGTTGCAGTGGGTCACGGGTCGGGTCAGTTCGGCTCGGGTTCGAGTGTTTCCTCAGCCCGACACTGCAATGATTCAATGATTAACTGAAGCTACTACGTCTTTTCTGCGGTTTAATGTTTGACGTTTGTCTCCTGGCGTGTTTGGACAGTTTGGCACGTTTGAGGGTGAGAGTGTGTCTTTGTTACCCCTCCTCCAGGAGTCTGGGGTATTTATACGAGCAACTGCCCCACACAATGAGCAGAACATTCATAGGACTCCTGATGAAGAATTGTTAAATCAACTTCCTTCAAGAAGACAAAAGGTAAACTTTTATCATTCATTTATCTCATAGCATTTCCTAAATCTCATATATCAGCAGGTTAATACAGTGTTTAGTATCTGTATGAATTGTGGATTTGATTTATTGTGTAATCAAATAAAACAGTGTAGCTCTATAATGCTTATTAAATAATACTGTAATATTACTGTATTTGTATTTTATGTGGTATCTTGACATTAAAATGATTATGTAACATGATAGTACCATGATATTCTTTCATAGCACTAAGTACCACAGTGCATGAATACAGTAAGAACTACAGTACCATCATCTGGTACCACTGCAGTCTTTTTGAAGTGAGAACCATAACACAGTGTTCCTTCCTCTGTTTGTTCTCTGTGTTGTTGCTATAGGAATCCCTCGAGGCCCCTTATATCTCTTTGCTGCATTAAACGCATCATCCCTCAGCATCATGCCTCCACAGTTACAGTCCCAGAACCAGCCTGGAACTCTAGTGATTCAGGGCGACCTGGCGTCTCTGAGCTCGGCCCTCAGAGAGTTCATAGAGAACTGTGTGAACCTGTGTCAGCCTGACGCTCTTCACATCTGCGACGGGTCGGATGAGGAGAACCGGGCCATTCTCACCCTCTTAGAGGAGCAGGGCATGATCACAAAACTTCCCAAGTACAATAACTGGTATTGTACTTACTTATATTGATCTGTAACGGGACAGTTTGTTTCTTCAGAACTGATGTGTGAAAGGTTGTTTTGGACATTTGCAGATGGTTTAGAGTAATAATGCTAGAGAGAGTCACTTTAAAGTTGTAATCCGTAACTTTTTTTGTCTAAAAATAAACAAAAAGTCAGTTATTGAGCAAGTACATGACAGATCAGTCTCCTCTGATTCCCAACAGTAAGCTTATAATAATGATTTATCATTTGAGCTGTCGGAGACATTCAAGATCTGAATGTGATGTGTGTAACGGGTTGTTCTGAACACCTGCAGCTGGCTGGCCCGCACCGATCCTCGTGATGTGGCTCGTGTGGAGAGTAAGACGGTTATTGTGACCCCGGAGCAGAGAGACACAGTTCCGTCTCCTCGTGGTTCCGGTGTCAGTCAGCTCGGTCGCTGGATGTCTCCGGAGGAATTCGACAAAGCCACAAACCTCAGATTCCCTGGATGCATGAAAGGTGAAAAGCATCAGTACAGTGTTATTGTGTGATTAACGTGTTTATCAATTATATTTAAGAAGATGATTCAGATTTTATAGCTTAATGGTTAAATATAGATCAACGTGAAATCAAAATGGGCTTTTTAAAACCATGTTGTATGTGTTTTTGCATTACTGAATGGTTTTCATCAATCACTAAGGTGTTCATTATTCATCTGTCGATGTTTTGTAGGTCGTATCATGTATGTGATTCCGTTCAGCATGGGTCCGGTCGGCTCTCCGCTCTCTAAGATCGGTGTGGAGCTCACGGACTCACCGTATGTGGTGGCGAGTATGAGGATCATGACGAGGATCGGCAAAGCCGTGTTGAGCAATCTGGGAAACGGAGAGTTCGTGAGATGTCTTCATTCGGTCGGCTGTCCACTGCCTCTCAAGAGTTAGTCAACAGTCTGTTTTACTGCAAAAACTTCCTATAAATTCCTGATAAATTTTAACATTCCCACATCATTCCCAAACTTTCCCTCACAGAGCCGCTGGTGAATAACTGGCCCTGTAATCCCGACCTGACCCTCATCGCTCACATCCCGGATCAGAGGAAGATTGTGTCTTTTGGAAGTGGATATGGTGGAAACTCACTGTTGGGAAAAAAGTGTTTCGCTCTTCGAATCGCATCTCGCATCGCTAAAGAAGAGGGCTGGCTCGCCGAACACATGCTGGTGAGTGCAGGAAACATGCAATACCGTCAGAACTGAGACATGCACTGAACGTGTTGTGAGTTACTGATGTGTGTTGACGTGTTTCATGCAGATTCTCGGCATCACTAATCCTGCCGGACAGAAGAAATACTTTGCAGCTGCGTTTCCGAGCGCCTGCGGGAAGACAAACCTCGCCATGATGAATCCTTCATTACCTGGATGGAAGGTGGAGTGTGTTGGAGATGACATTGCCTGGATGAAGTTTGACAAAGAAGGTATGAAATGATCCATTACTGTCTAATATTAATTGTTGAAGGTTTATGAGTTCCTATGAAACATGCAACATCACAGCAGTGTTGAAGCTCTCCGTTTGTGTGTTTGAAGGAAATCTCAGAGCCATCAACCCTGAGAACGGGTTCTTCGGTGTGGCACCAGGAACCTCCACCAAAACCAATCCCAATGCCATGGCAACCATCTGCCAAAACACCATCTTCACCAACGTGGCAGAGACCAGTGACGGTGGAGTTTACTGGGAAGGGATGGATGAGGAGCTTCCAGAAGGCATGACGCTGAAATCATGGAAGAACAAACCCTGGACACCTGAAGATGGTTGGTGTCATCACTCAGAACTCATCAGTCCAGCTCTTATGATCTTTAGATCTTCTGCTCATAATGTCTCACATCTTCTGCAGGTGAACCGTCTGCTCATCCCAACTCTCGTTTCTGCACTCCGGCTCGTCAGTGTCCCATCATCGACCCGCAGTGGGAGTCGCCCGCAGGCGTTCCCATCGAGGCCATTATTTTTGGGGGTCGTAGGCCGCAGGGGGTTCCTCTGGTGTATGAGGCCTTCAGCTGGGCACATGGAGTGTTTGTAGGAGCTGCTTTGAGATCTGAAGCTACAGCTGCAGCTGAGCACAAAGGTGAAATCATCACCTTTCTCTGTTGAATAATCACATGCAGAATCACTCATGTTATATCTGTGATGATTTTGCTGTAATATAACATTAAATGAGATTGTGTCACAGTGATTATAATGCAATCGTTTTGTTCGTCTCTGATTTAGTAATTCATTAGTGTCACTTACGTATTTACCAAGTCTCTGTGTGGCATTTTTCATGCATTAAAATGTTTTAGTTAAAATGTGAAAGTAAATATTACTTCTCATTTTTTTATGTATTGTTATATTAGGGCATGAAAATGAAAAGTCCTCATTTTCTCGTTGTGTTCATTTAGTAAAAAACTGCTGAAAATAGTAAAATTGTTGTTTAGCTTTAATTTGAAATTGTTTATTAATGTTAAATGTTTTTCTTACAGGCAAGGTGATCATGCACGACCCCTTTGCCATGCGTCCGTTTTTCGGCTATAACTTTGGTCAGTATCTCTCTCACTGGTTAAATTTGGAGCAACATCCCAAAGCCAAGCTGCCCAAGATCTTCCATGTCAACTGGTTCCGGAAGAGCTCGTCTGGACAGTTCCTCTGGCCCGGATACGGGGAGAACGTTCGAGTTCTGGAGTGGATGTTCCGGAGGATAAACGGAGAGACCGGAGCGATGCCGTCTGCGGTCGGATTTGTGCCCGCTTGCGACTCTCTGAACCTCCAGGGCCTGACGGAGGCTGTAAATCTTCATGAGCTCTTCAACCTCTCACCAGAGTTCTGGACTCAAGAGGTTGAAGATATCAAAGCATACTTCCACCGTGAGGTGAATGATGACCTGCCTAAAGAGATGGAGAGACAGCTGGAGCTGCTGGCTCAGAGAGTGAGACAGCTGTGAGAAGTAAATGAGAAATTGGAGCAATAGTAATTAGTTATAATTAGATGTGATGGTGTTACCTTATAAGGCAACAGTTTTTATATTGTTTTACTGTTTAAAAGAAACTGAATTGTATTTTCTCTAACTGTAGAAGGTTTTATTGTTACCTGTACTCAGCGGATGACAGAAATGCAGATCTGATGTGTGAGATCATTTTTTAAGACTTCTGAAAGGAAAACAAAGATTAAACGTTTGTTATTTAACATTATAAATTATTGATGCATAATGTCCAACTCCATGTTCACGTTTCTATTCCAGTGAACACATCTTGTTTTTAAGCTTAAGGGCTTTTAAGCTATTTAAGGTTTTGTTTTACTGACTAATGTATGAATTGGGCTTGTAAGCATTTCATTTTTTTGAAATGTTTAATTTATTTTTCTATGACATTTATGTCAATCTGCAGAGATATTAATAAAAGTTGTGTTAGTAAATGAATGCTGTGAGTCTTTGAATGTCTGTGACAAAATACAAATAATTAATAACCAGCACAACTGATTATAACCATACACGTCTATTGCCCAGCTAACAATTTTAGGTTGTAAGAACATTTCCCTTACGTTTCCATTAAGTAATTAAAACAATAAAAATGTAATGTGGAAAGTTCAAAACTTAGAGAATGTTAGCCAACGTTCTGAGAACGTTCCCTGTTAGCTGGATATTGGTGTAGATGAGTTAGGCCACATCAGCAATTAACCAATCAGAGTGATCAAACACACACACAAACACACACACACACACATTTAAATTGTTTAATTCTCTCCACTTATAAATGACATTAAAAAGAAAGATAAGGAATAAAATGTATTTGTTACAGAAACACCTGCAGGTCACAAGCCAATAATTATTAATAAAGGACAGAAAAGTGTTTTATTAACATCACTGTAATGATCTTCACCTGTCCAAACTATCACAACATCTTCCAGACCAACACACACAAAAACCTTCCGTTGCATTTCATTCATCATCATCTGTTTCCTGAAAAATTCAGAAAACATCACAGTTGTCACACTTTGGAAACTCACAAACTCCCTCAAACAACACACACAACGACACACAGACACACATACGCACACATGCATTAAATTAACTATCTAAAGAGGGTCATTCCACAGACTTCCATTGTTTCTATACACAAGTATAAAACATTCAAAAATTAAAAAAATATAGCACATTTTTACAATTTTAAAAATTATGTTATTATATTTTTTGAGGTTTTGCTCAGATTTGTCAGGTTTTGCTGACTTTTGGGTTAAGTAAACCCACTTACATTCACACACACACACACACACACACACAGTAAAGCCAGAGTGGTGTGATTTGTTTTTGTAGATTTTTGAAAAGAAAAATGTCCTCACAAATATAAGAAAAAACGAGCCACAAACAGCTTGTGACGTTTTGAGAACATCATTGAATCACTTCTTTCTTCTGTTCTCCGTCTCACTGCTGTGTGCTGGTGTGATCCGGTGCTGCTGGCTGAACTCTCTCTCCAGAAACTGCAGTTTAACACAGAGGCCATTACATCACACCTCACACCAGCGACAGTGTTGAAATTCACTCGTGTCTGGTCACAGTGACGCTCATCAGACTTACGTAAACGTTGATTCTACAGAAATACTTGTTTGTTTGAGTGATAGTGGTGCGGGTGACGATCTCCGGCTGGGCTGTTTCTCAACAGTAGCATCATGGACTTCAAAGGTGAGTGTTTATCAGTGCTGAGCAGAGCTTGAGGGGTAAATGGGGCAAATTCTCGGGCTTGTTGGCCACTCACCCTTACATAACGTCAGTGACACTGTCCTCACACAGCCGTGACGGTGAGTTTGTTCTGTTGCCAACTAGAGAAGGCCAAA
>JAZGTK010021379.1:0-10644 GCA_036877625.1 Ambastaia sidthimunki
ACACTGAGTAAATACTGAATGAATATTAAATGATCCTTTCAGCCTTCCAAAGGAAACTCAGCCCCCATAATGTCTTGCATGTGCTCCTCAAGTAACCGGTGATTGGGTCCTTATTAACTGACTAAACCAGTCTTCTGTCATATTCTGGTTAGTCTCATTGTGTGGGTTTCATTTGTGTGTGAATGACAACATGAGTGCGGTCTTTTGTGTATTACTTACATTAAATGAAACCTCAATGTCATTTGTTGTTTTTGTTGTGGTGTGTTAAGTGTTCTGTGGTAGTTATTGTGGTTGTAATTTGGAATCTTTTTGTTTATTTTGCTTGTTGTGACTGTAACAGACATCCAACCCCTTCAGTAGCTTCTTAACCTTGTTTTTAACCATGTTAATTTTGGTTGGATTGATTGTTCCTCTGTGTAAACTAAAACTTTGCTTTCTGCATGCTGGTATGCTTGTGTTGCCTGTTTGCCTGAGCTTCAAGCTTTTACTTGGGGTCAGTTTGTTGTGGTTATAATAAGTTAGGAGTGAGGTTAGAAGATCTCCACTGTGTTAAACCTGCTTCTCCTGTTCTCCTCAGCTGTCAGAGGATTCCACAATTCACACAGACAGGTAAAGTGCTTGATCTGGTTTTGAAGGAATGTTGTGGGTTCAATACAAGTTACATTTTGACATGACTCACAGTTTATCTGGCATCTGATTGGACCGTTGTCTGTGGTGCACAGCGGGATGATGTCAGGGAGCCAAAGATTGTTTGAACCCGGGGCATTGCTTTCAGCCAGGATACACCAGTGTTTTTATATGGACTAATAATGAGTTAATTACTGCTGACTCTTGTGATTTTTTTTTAATTTGATTCGGGCTTAATGGTTTGTTTTTTTGTGTTTTTTGGGCTTTAATTTGTGATTAATCAATCAAATGAAATGCACTTAAAACGCTTTCCGTGTTCAAACTTTAATCAGTCTATTATACTCTTAAAAATAAAGTTGTTAAATGTCTCTTTGTTGGGTAAATGGTTTTGTGAAGAACTTTCATTCATGGAACAAATAAAAGAACATTCATGAACATTTATGGAACCTTTCCATTGCACAATAAAAATGGTTCTTTTGAAAACTTACCACTTAAAGGTTCTTCTCTGCCATTGTTGTAAAAACATCTTTTTGGCACCTTTGTTTTTAAGAGTTTATGCATCTGTTAAACTGACTTACTCTGCAGAACATTTGCACGATACAAATTTGAGTGTGGATGTGTTTTTGTGCATCACAGATGGCGGCTGTAACACCCCTGTCCTACAAACATCTGACGAAGCGATACTGATAGATTCAGACTGCTGATGGGGTCCAAACATCTTCAGGGGCTGCTGTCCAAATCAAACATGAAAATGGAACCAAATTTCTTCAAAGTTTTCAGACCAGGCTGTGACCCAGCAGCCACTTTCACCTTCCTATCACCTTGTCTGTTCTGCTCTCTATCCCTCTCAAGTACTCATCTCAGCATGATTCCACAACAACTATGTTGCCAACCATCACGCAGTTTTATATCCTGATTTTCCGAATAAGCACTCACGGCACTGAAGTGTGATGCCCGTTCCTACTGCCACACTGACATTCAGCCCTGTTGGGAAAATTGTGGCAATGGCTCATCTGTGTCATTAGTAGTGCACGACTGCTACGGGACGTACCAACATTCATCCTCTGCCTTGCTCTTCCTTATCGGCATGAGCAAAAATTCCCAGAATTTCATTTTCTTCAACGTACTATCCAGTTTTTCTTAGGTTTCTTTTTTTTTGTACACAAACACAGTTGGCTGTTTTTTGATCAGCTGCCAGGTGTGATCACTTATCCCAAATCCGTAGTTTAGAGTTTTGTGATATGTAGCTAAGATCCCTAAATGTGAGCTCTAAGATGCTGCACTGAGGGCCCTGACCCTATGGGTATAAAAGCTGCCTTTTAACAACTAGTGTGTAGAAAAGCATGGAGTTCTGGAATATCCTACGGTGCCCATCGACTCCCTGCGTGTACGTGTGTGTGTAAGAGAAAGAAACGCAAAATAAGTTACAGATTTCTTCAAAAGAATTTTCATATAAAGTACTGTCATTTATGTTATTGTTTGTTGAAACAGGAATCAGTTTACAGTTGGATTACAAAAGATACTAGTGTACTAGTGAAAGTATGAATATTGTTGCTTAAAGCCAAAAAATGAAATCAGAAAGCAGGCTGCCCGTTTTCTGTGCAATTTTATTCCTGGAGGTGAATTCAAGACATGTACTCTGTGTATGAATGTTCTCTGAAAAGTAACAGCATACAGCAAAATTGATCTGTAATGTGCACTTAATTGCAACTAAGTGAGTTAAGTTTCTGTTTACTGAACAGGAAACAGGAAGTGGGCCATTTTACACTGTCCTCTGTGGCATTTACATTGACCTGTCAGCTTTGTACACCAGGCCAGTGCTTAATGTTAGAAGTGAAGTCAGATACGGAACATGCGTTCACACTCACACATGCACACACTTCACATCGCTTCACTTTCATGAGGTAACTGAATTAATCACTTTAAAGAGGTCAATTTTAAGAGTTGGAGCTTAGGTTGGTTACAACTCTGGACCTGATGGTTATTAAAACTCAAGTCACGTTTGCCCTCTTTGCTACTATAAAATGTTTAGGAGGGTCTCCATTGTATCTTCTTTGTGCTTCTAAATACATTCCATTTCTATGTGCCATGGTTTCAATCACTTTTTAGATTATAATTGAATTATTTTGTTCTTGACTGTGTGATTCTATTTGACATATTTATTGTACCTTGTAATTATACACACAAAAGTTATATTTTTGTCAGAGATATTTCTTTCTCAAATTGTTAAACATTGTCAGCTTGTGCCAATTGATTTTTGCCTGTGCAATCCGCTGTTGAACAGATTGGGTTTCTATATCCCGTAAGCCTGAGAAGACCCTGTAGACCAGCAGTTCTGGGCTCTCCTTCTCTAATCTGAGATCAGTCAGATCTTCCACTAAACTGGGCCGGTCTCACATATACTGTATGAATGAAGCTGATGCTCTGATGTCTGTTGTCCCTTTAAAAGAATGATATATTTAGTTCTGTTTTCTGCTTGTAGCCCAAATGGGTATAAAGAGTTGATATCTGGCATGTTTTGTTATGTTTCATGTTTAAAAAAACAATGCCATATAAAAATGCCCCATTCTGGCTGTCCTAAGTGTGTTTGTGAATGTGTTTGTGTGAATTATCCAAGGGAAAGTGGTGTGCGTTAGACCTTTGACTGTGTCATGATGCTAAGCATCTTAAGCTCAGCTTAAGTCTGGCTTAAGCCAGCTGTATCGCAGCCTCCAAGCCTTCTATTCATTTCTGATTATACCATGAATCAACTTTCCAGAGAAAATATATGGAGCTCTATTTAACTTTGCTTTTGAATTAGCCATATGATTGCCAACCTAGGCTGGTTGGGTTGATGTTTCTGTGCGTAAATCCAACGTAAATCCATTTGTCTTTTCCTGTGCATGGGTGACCACTAATGCCACCACTAGATTGAACCCTGGTGAGCACATACACACTCACACCAAGATGAATGGACACATGCATATGTGTGTGTTCAGATCGGGAGGGGTTAATGGTTTTTGCCTGCAATGTTTGAAATTTCCAAACAGACCTTTAAATTACTTCAGAGATGCTATTTTCAAAGCTTATATTGTAATTCTTGGACTCTCATGTTGCCTGAATATGAAAAAAAATATTTGATTGTATTTTTAATGAAACTTTTTGAGCCACTTTTGTAAGAAAAAGAAAACGTCCAAAAAAAGCAGGGAAAGGCTGCCTGATTGTGGAGGGTGAGGCAGGGCTGAGATGTGTCGCTGTGAAAAACAATCAGGCAGTATCACGGTCAGCCCTGCTGCCTCCGTTACGTCCCTCAGGCACCAGCTGATCTGAATGTACCTCTTAAGACCAGTCTGTTTCAAACTTCTTTAATAAATGCTGTTTTGAAAAAAGAAGCTTGTGTCTGATGCTTTAACTTTTTCTGATGTTTTAACTTAAACTATAAAAAAAAAAATATAAAAAAAGCTAATCATTGGTTAAAAATACTGAAAAAAGTAGGTTCATCTCTGATGTATTCTCCCTCTTATACCTTCATGTATATTTTACCCAAAATGTAAATTATAAAAATCCTGATGTTTATGTCCATGATATTTCATGTCCTTCTCATATTTGTTGAAAGATGTTGAAGTTTTTCTGTTCTACCGTCTCTGTCCAACAATTGCAAAATGTGTGTTTTGAATACAGATTGTAATGCCACGTGTAATTTCAGACCAGTAATGCCCTGTGCACATTAGACGTGATTGTTGATGTATAAATAGTGTTCTTTGATAACAATGCCTCTTATTCACGTTACTGTCTTTGTGCATTTTTCCCACTCGTCATACTTTTCTGTATTCTGAACAATGAAACTCTTTAGGCTGAGAAGAAAAAATGTTTCGATTTCAATAGTGATATTCAGAACTGTGTGAGTGAGCGAGCAAGCAAGCGAGTGAGTAAAAGGGATGTGAATGGGTGTAATATTTGCATGCACAAGTCCTTTACAGCAATGAGAGGAGATACAGCATTTAAGCCACTGCCTGTGAGAATCTGACCAATGAGGAGAGTCGAGACGAGCAGTGGGTGGGGTCTAAACTCCACAGTGGGGAAAGTCAATAGGGAGGGAGTTGGCAGTGTGTCAATAGTCTGAGCCTTACAACGATGCAGAACTGACGCACTTTAACTCACCAAAGCACAAGAGTCAGGACTTTGCAGCCAGAGGGAGCGTTCTGTATGTTTTAAGGGCGCAGACCATCAGCACTGTGGACAGGAAACACTTTTATGCAGAGTCAGTGACAGGACACCATACCACTGACCTCATCCTCTTTGCCCCTCCCTCACCTGTGTGTTGTTTTTTGTAAGGCGAGATGTGTTATTGCAGTACCACTGTCGGCTGCAGCAGGCTGTTTGCCATAGATATTTCCGGATACTGTTTCCTCTAGTGGGAAGTCTTTGCAAGCTGGAGTTTGCTGGATGCACTTGTTTCTGCTCAAGGTGACTCAGGAAGTTCACATGCGTGAGTGGCAGCACGGAAACCGTGATACGCGGCAAAGTGGAGTGTAACCTCAGCCGGGATCTGTTCTGTGGGGGTGGTGAGATGGAACTTGAGTGGTGAGGGATCTGAGGGGCCCGAGAGGCCCAGAGTCGAGCCACTCCTCTGCAGAAACAGCCAGGGCATGGGCTCAGCCTCTCGCCAGCAGCCCCAGAAAGACATGGAGGGCTATTACAACCTTTTGCAGGCAGGCTGTGAGCTGGAGAGCACATTGCAACGTGAGTATTCTTAACACCGCTGTTACATCATTCAACATGTACATGTTGTGATCCAGCTGAGGGGCTTCTAAAGAAGTACCACTTTTGTAGTAACAAGGGTTCTCTGGATATTTAGAGTGTATTGATAGTTTTTGAAGTGGAATTCTGGGAATTGTTTTTATGTACAGTAGTTTTGCATGGATTATCCATGGGATTTATAATAATGGAGTTTAATCTAAATATAATTAACTGCTTGTTGAACAGAATGCACAGTTTTTTTTAAACATGCAAGACTCCAATTTCCATGATTAAAGATGCATTCCCAAATTGTATGATGGAATTCTGGATGGTTAAACATTTTCCCACTGGAACGGATAAGGCTGACTTAATAACATTTTACCAAAACCTTAATGTTAGGAGATTGGAGGTCTGCAGAGACTGTAAACCATGAGTTTATAATCATGTCATTTGGGCCAGATGTGAGATTGATGGATAAACAGAATTTGTTCTGTTCGACAGTACATTGCAACCGAAACAGGAAGCAGAGCAGCAGCTAATCCTGTCCTGCTCTCTGCCTCTGTCAAATCAAATCAGCCCTAAAGCCACAGCATTTTCCTTTAGACCATGACTCAGCATCTTCAGTTATAGCCACTGCTTCTCTTTCCTGAGCTTGTATTAGACTGCATTGAACTCAAACATTGCAAAGCAGTGCATGTAGGATATTTACTTTATCATTCCTCTATTTGTCAAGGTGTTTCCTGAAAAGGATTAGCATTAATGGCGTGGATCAGGTTCTTGGCATCTGTCCCTGTGTTGGGGTTGTGTTATGTGTGTGTGTCAGTGTATTAAAGTAAAGATGTTTGCTGATTTTGTTGTAATAACGCAAGTGTAATTCGAGACAGCAGATCCTCTCAGGTCCAGTCCCATCCTGTCTACAAAGAACAACATTCTGACACAGGCTGTAGTGAACACCTGTTTAATACCAGATATTCATGCTAAGTAAGAAAGTTTCTGCTGTAATAATGTGAATTGTTAGTATTCCTCACAATATTTGGCACAGAGAAATCTAAACTAAAAGTATCACTTTATTCATCTGATACAAAGAATAACCTTTAGGTATAACAAGTAAAATATAAAGTCTATAAGAATATAATTTCTTTTGAGGTGCTGTTTTACAGGTTTTCAGTGAAGCTGTTTGTGTGGTGAGATGTTTGAGAAACAGAACAGCAAAGGTTCTGGAGTTAGTTCTCTGCTTTAAGCTCTTTCATTCCTACAGTCTCACTGCAGGCCAGTATTTACATGTTTTTTGTGTACACGTGTGAGTCAACATTTTAATCGTGATGCCACCGTATTTGTAGAACCAAACATAGCAACCTTAAAAGGTACAGTACTTTAAAATATATAAATTTTATAGACAACAAAATATCAGAATAAACAAAAATATTGCCCTTCAGTTACACAGATGCACGTGTTAAATAACCACAGGTGTGGTTTATCACATTAACTGTAGACAATTTCCACAACAAACACTGCTTCTTGTTTTTAGTCTTTATTTTGTGAAATGTTTTGCTTGAACTTGTTGTGCTTTAGCTATCTTTCAGTCATCTTTCTAGGTTTCAATCTTCTTTCTTCCAATGCAGTGAAATGACATAAGTGTGGCTTAAGTTAAATACTTTTTGGTGCCAATGTCTAAAAACACACTAATCCAAGCTGTTAACCATCTGCGTTGTTGTTTTAACTAATGTTTTCACAGTATAAAGCCAGCCAGCTAACATTGTTTAGTAAAAATATCTGTTTAATATACAAAACCAATAATATTTGTGGAATCTGAGATCTAATTTTGAAAATATACAGCATGGCACAAAAAACATGATAATTTTTCAAGTTTAGCAGTTGTTCATTGAAAACTTTGCTGTTCCAATTCTTTCCCCAAAATGCATTAATTTATTTTGAAATATAAGTCTTTCATATAAAACCAAATAGCATATTTGCATTAAGAATACAATTAATATAACATGTTCGTTGGTAATTATTAATTAACAGTACTACAGGTTTATTTAGGTAGAAGCTGTGTGGGCAAATTTGTGCTTACATGAACAGCATGAGAACGTGTTTGTTTTAAGCAGGCCGTGGCTGATTTCTTTACACACACCCTGAAAGAAGGACTTTTCCCTCTGTTGTTTTAGGACAGAGAGCTGCTTTCTGAATTTAAGGCTGACAGAAAGTGCTGTGTGTTTTGTTACTGATGTACCTGAAGTGGCATTAGAGGCCTGGAAAGCAAACAGAGAAGTCTTCAGTAAATGTTCTCAAACCAGTGACTTAATAGACTCAATGCAAATAGAAAAAAAATAGAAAAAAGTCTTCCATACACAAAAGTGGTATTAGGTGCTAAGTAGTATTAAAAACTCCCAGAGCAACACACCACTCTGCCTGTTAGATTAAACTACATTAACTTCATTAAAACTACTCTTCATTAAACTACAATCAGCATTCATTATTTATTACAACAGTCACAGGTTAATGTGAAAGCTGTTTTCATAAATAGGGCTATTCATACATTCATAAGTCTATCTGTGCTGTTTTAAAATCTTTTATTATGTAAACATACAATTAAAGTTGTGCACCAACTTGCTTTTAAATACTTAATGTTTGCTTGTGAATTTATTGCTGTGCTCTGTATGTTAACAATTTGTGACAACAAATTGTTTAAAAGCATTTTATAGCATTTCTGAGGGACATGACTGTATTTCTGTATTAGAGTGTGATGATAACTACATGTATTTTCAACTAGTATGATTAATCATCAGGTATAAGAAGCTGCAACAAATAATTTAGTTCCTATGTTACTAGATTGTATATAAAACAATCAATATTCTGTACAGCGTGTAACATTTCGTTTTGCTGCATCTATGTGGTTTTGTCTGTCACAGACACCGGAAGTGAGTTCATTGTGAAGTCACTGGAGACAGAACCAATTTTGGTCCATTATGTAATTTGAACACATCTATTGTCAGCCTCCGCTGTCTGTATTGTAGCATAACACAAAGGAAACTGAACCGCTGTTTTTGATACCGTAGGCTCACTCAGTGCATCGTAGTTCACTCTCTGGCTACGATCCATATCCGGACTGTAAGCAGTCAGTTAACAAACTATATCTTGTGCATTTTATATAGCGCTGTAAATTACAGCTCATTGTTGTGTGCCCACATGAGCACAAGGTGGCGCTGTTTCTGCAGTTACTCCACAGTCACAGAGCTGGGTTGTTTTGACACACAAACACACAGTAATATGACACACAACTATACATATAACTCCTCTTTTTTATCTTCTCAGAGGTTACAGTCTCTGTGAGTATGCAGGAAGTGGCTGGCTACATTGAGAAACAAGTGGCCTATTTATCAGGTGGGGTCGTCATTTATCACAATCGTAGTAACAATTTATAATTGATGTCACAGAAATTGGTTTTGAAGAATGAATAATCTCAACAATTCGGAATAGCTTGTTAAATAGTTGAAGTCTTACTCGTTTACAACATGAACTCGAAGCAATGCCACACAGACAGTTTATAATGTGTATTTTTTGTAATTGCAGGGGGTCGTGGTGAGGACTCTAGTGTCATCATCACTCTCCCAGAATGCTCTGCGTTCAGTGACATTCCTGAAGAAGCGCTGGCCAAAGTTCTCTCATATCTCACACTGATCCCGAGGTCTGTGTTTAATATATACAACCCATCTCACTGCAATGCAGTACAGCGTTAGTCTCTTATGTATTCACTTCACTTGCAACCAGCCTGTACCCAATATGAGCTATTTAAATAAATGTATTCACTTTGTGTACTGCGGTACAGTTTGTATAGTATATGCACAAACATATTGGCAAAGTCTTGGTCACGTTTAAACAATACAACAGTCGGTACATTTAACAATTCCAGGATCATATTGTACCCTGTGTAATAGCGTTAATAATTATCAAACATTAACATTATTAAAATTGTTAAAATTATCATGATGCATTTTACATGTTTCCAGAGCACGGCAGCCTGGTGTAAAATTTATCATCATTTTAGACCGAAGATTGGACACTTGGACCTCGATCAAAACAGCGCTGGCCAGGATTGCGGTGAGACACATTAATATTACCTTAATATTTTCTATATTAAAACACTATATGTTCTATATTCTTCTATCTGTTCTTTTATTTGTAACAATAAAAGCAAACTGTTGAAAATGTCCTGCTTTTGTTTTAAGTTTATTTTAATTGATATGTTTAAATTACATATTTTCTTCGGGGACTGAATGCAGTACAACTTTATACTTAATATATGCTGAAATGGAGCCATCGGCCTTGTAGCTGTCCGCGGTGCTGAAGTTATTTGACGCAGCCAATGTACCAAATGCAGCATCTCTTACATACACGCAAGGAGCTTGTATATATTTATACATGCACTATCTATTTATTCATCTGTCTAGATCGATAGGTCGATATATAAATAGACAGACCTTAGATGGACTTGTTCTGTAAGTACAGTGTGTGAAACCCAAGCTGACTGAAGGGAAGGCGTGAGTTAGCACAAACTGTGCGCAGGTTTTTACATGATGACGCTTTTGGGGCGAGGGAGAGGTGAGAGCAGGAGAGAGACAATGCAGACGGTGGTGCCACCCTCCAGCGCCAGCAGCAGTGACGCTGCGGCGATGAATCCTGCAGACCGCGCACTGCACCGGGCACCGGTCCGCCAAGACAGGATGGGCGAGGTTAGAAGCTCCGCTCATGCCTTTAAAACATCCGTGGGTGAGCGAAACTACAGGCGAGGATTTCCCAGGATACGGCGGAGCACGGTAACCTGTCTGTGGTAGTTTTTTGAACGCCCGAAGAGTTTGGACTCAAGTTTAGTACGGCAGGATGAATGCGGCAGCTGTAGCCGATGCGATCACTACACTGCGGCGAGACGGAAGAATTCAGCTTAGTCATTCGGCTTATGCATGCAACCGAACGCATTATTTTGTCATGCAACCCATAAGCAAGTTATTATTGAATTAAAAGGTAGATCCGATATAATGATGCCACAGATGTCGCTGTTGTTTACAAATACGTAAGGACGACTCAATGTCAAGAGTGATTATCTTACTACAGTCAACTGCTTTAGTTGAAATGTCACTAAATGTGAGTCTATTGTATCTAAGTAAGTCATGTCAGACAGTTTTGTTTTAATGACACATGCCCTGTATGAGTGTCGTCACCGCACGTGCCTGCTCTTGATGGATCGATACTGCTTCATTCTCACGTGCAATACAGTTACAGTAGCTGTCAGTGGATGTT
>JAZGTK010021380.1:0-10644 GCA_036877625.1 Ambastaia sidthimunki
CCCTAAAAATGTTCCACATAATTTCCTGTTTCACTCTGAAATACATCACAGTACCTAAGTTACTGTAAATATGTAGCAAATGTAGTTTTGTTTTGTCTTGAACAAACTGGAGCGATAGCTTTTTCTCTGTTTCTCAGTGTGTGTGTTTGTTTGGCTTAAACATTGATCTAAAACAAATATCAGTGCTCTGTGACAGACCAGTAACTAATTAACCATAGAATAACCCCCCCCACACACACACACACACACACACACGCACAAACGAAACTTAAATTCATACACACTCATAAACATGAGGCCAATAACCCCACAACTCCTAAGACAGGTCAATGTTTACTATGTCTAAACAGAGATGATTCGGGGCCAATTCCCTCGACACCAAAGCAGACTGCACACTGGCCCTTTACACAGGGTTACGTAAAGAGACGGAGTCCAACAATCCTTGATGAACTTGATTTTATCTTTCATTAGTGGAAACATTCTTGAGCTGAACTACCTCACAATTGTTGTGCCTCAGGTGTCTGCATGTATCATGCTTTTCGATAAAAGGTTATTGGTGTTTTTATGGCTGTAATATGTGACATGGATTACTGGTTGATACAGGTGTTACTATAGGATAACAACCGTTGTCAAGGAAACAATAGGTTGCTAAGGATTTCAAGGCTGTCCAAACATTCCCCAAACGGGGAATGTTTCTCATTTTGAAGTAGGCCATCTGCACAATAAGAGAGAATTTAGCAGAAATGAATTATTTTATTAGTCTAAACGGATCTCTGTTTGAAGTTAGACAAAGCTTTTACTGAAACCTCAAGGCTGCTGACGACAATCACAACAAAAGCTATTTTAGCCACAATACACAAAACACCCAGTATGACATACACAGAGCTGAAATGACTAAGTGTTACTCATGAAGCTTTTAAGAGTTTCGTCTAAATTTTCTGTTACGGCCCTAATGACAAAGACATGCGCTCTTAATGGCTCTTTCTCAGTTGCATGAGTGTAATATAAACAGGACTAGAAAGAACTAGTGTATTACATTTTCTGACGAAAACTCAATGCTAGTTTGTTGTGGACAGTTGCTAGGGTGTTTGCTATATGTTGTTAAAGCGTTCTGAAGTTGCTGTCTTTGATAACCCTCATTTATTGTATGTGTATGGGATGTTTTAGACTGTGTTATAAAAATATAGTCTGATCCTGAATCCTTAGAATAGGATTTGCACACTCCTAACAAGCCTTGCGAATTAATGTATCCATGTTCTATGTTTTAACCATGTTTAAGTAATGTATAAACCAGATAAAAACTATCCTTAGACACTAACCAGTGAGTCATAGAGACTTGTTGGGAGGCTTCTTTTCTATAATATAGTTGTGGGAATAAGTTTAAGCAAGTATATAAGCGTGTACTGACTTCTCTTCCTATGTACCTTTAGGTAACTGTAACAGCCTTTCAGAGACATTTATAGGACTATAAAAATTCTCCTGCAGTAAATAGGCTTTCAGCCTCAAGGGAATCCAGTGCTTGAATAAGGGACCAAGAAATATGAAGAGACTCTTCTCATCTCTGTCCTCGCTTGCTCTTCCTGCATGCTGTGTCTTCCTATCACACACTTTCTGTATCTTCCTGTCTTTATCTCTCTGCCTTTAATGATTGCTGGCCAGTCTGGTGTGCATAATATGAGCATTCTCATGTGTTTCCTCACTGGGGTTAAAGGTCAGCAGCAAAACACACAGACACACACACACATAGAGGGGTAGAGGTCAGCAGTGATTAACACAGTGAAAGGGACCTTTCCCCCAGAAACAGCTCTCTCTGAATCAATCATAGTCAGACACTATTCAAGCCTAATAATGGCTGTGTAGATTAATGAGATTTTGTCAGACAGCCCACACAACCTCACACACACACACACATAATCAGATTTTTTTTTTGCTTGAGTGTGTATTCAGATTTTGTTGTGTGTGACCGTGCCAGCCATAAAACACAAGACACACTTTTTAAAACAGCGTTATTCTGTAGAGTGCCGAAATGAAGATTGTTAAAGATCAATCTGTACATCTGCAGATGACATTGAAGACTCCGCCCATCAGCTCAGCCCCTCCCCCATCTAATTTTTCTCTGTCCATGAGAGTCATCATGGACAGTCAGAAGCGATCATTACTCAAGCTGTTTATCACCCACATGTCTGATCTCTCTCTCTTTCTCTCTCTCTTACAAACACATAGTTTAAAATGGGCTTTTCAGGACTGTAAAACATATTGGTGATGATGAAGGGGCTCAGATGAAAGCACCACCAAATCAATGAAAGGAACATCTCACATATCTGAGGCTGGTAGTTCTTTCTAAACCACACTCATGGGTGTATGTTTCAGAGAGCCACAGCAATGTGTATTAATCATGACAGAAATGTCTGCATATGAGAGTGAAAGGGAAAATATTATTTTCTAATTTAGATTTCTGAAATGCAAAAATAGCATGTAAGAACACCTGAGTATTTCATCTTGATAAGTTAATTAGGTCAACATGATATTAATAAAGTTACCTAATAACACATCCAGTTTAAAGGCACACACATTTAAAAGAAACTCTATCACCCCTTTGATTGGACTGCGTGATTACAATGCGTTGACCAATCATTATCTGCTTTCACGTCATCGCCTAAGGTGCATAACTTCAGCATACACACAGTTACTGTATGTAGTGCATATAGAATATAGAGAAAAGGTAAACAGGTGTGTCATCCATACTGACCTGAATGGTATGAAAACCCCCCACAGCTAAATACTAAGTTGAGGTGGAGGAAGGGAATGTTACAGAATTCTCAGTGGTGAGGTATGTACTGTACATTCATCAAGAAAGAAAGACTGTTTTTGTACTCTGTTGTTTATTCTTTCTCCACTTTTTCTCTCTCACTCTTCCCTGGTGAGATCAAGATGACTCAGTGTATCTGTAGAGGACAAAGTGTATTCTGTCAGCCTGAGACTGTACAGTGCTTGACTGCAAGCACAGGAATGCTTGAGATCACATTACAGTTTTCAGTGACCTATCAGTGCTGGCTCTTCTGTGCTCTTTGTTACCGTGATATCCTTTACAAACAACTACACTGACGGTCCCATGGTACAGCGGTGGTATCAGATGGTCCCAGCAATACTTTGATGTATTCTTTGGTGTGGAATGATTGCCATATTCCTGTGCCGTGGTACTTTTTGAATCATATCTATTATTTTAAAGTAACAGTACACACAAAACTTTTACAAATCTTTAAATATTTTTAATTCAATTAATCAAACTACCCTGGAACATAAAAGAGGAAATAATAGATGCACTAATATAAACTTCTAAAAATAAATATATACTTATAATTAGTATAATACATTAAAAACATAATTCTAATTCAATAATTATTTAATGTAGCTCAAACTCTCTGTTTTGCAGTAAATAATTGGTAAGCGTAATAAATAAATCATCAGTATATAATAAATAAATCAAATATATATAAATACAAATAGTCTGGACTGCTTTTATGGTGTTTTGTAGTTGTTGCTTCAAGAGATTTTTGGGTGTCCTGTCTTTTTAAATATGGATCTGTCAGCTGTAATGAACTGCAATGAAACTTTTAATATGTGTCAGAGATTACAGTGCATGCACTCATTAGCAATGCCTCTTTCACATTCTAGGAAGACTTGGCACAGAATTCACTGTGCCTCCCCCACACATATGTGCACCAACACACGTTCATCCATATTTATGGTTCACTCACAGTGTCACACATTATTGCATGGGTCTAAGTTAATTGAGGCTCTGTTGATGGCAGGCCACAGGAAAGGAGAATCACAAATGAGATCTCAGTTGTTTCTCCAAGATAGTAATGCCTTTGAATAAAGAGCAAATCAAATCTCCATTTTATCAGTTTTTATCTCATCTTCAAGATCTAAGCTATGCTATCTGCATTAATATTTACGCATTTATTCCTACTGTTTCTATTTTTAATCTTATCTGATGCTAAATTTGCAACATAGCTGAGACCTATTAAGTCCCCTGAGCTGTAAAAGAGCAAGCTTTGAGCAGTGTTTTTCTCTGAGTCTGAATGAATGTGACTTTATCTCAATATTCAGCACTTTTCAGAGCAGCTTTGCTTACTCTGGCGTTAATGCTGTGTGGGTCGGGGGGATGGGGTGCGGGGGGGCTGAGACACACCAGCCGCTCTTTCGGTCTGTATCATCTATCACCACAGATAGCAGCAGAACCAGAGAGCAGTGACAGAAAGAAAAATACACAGTTAACAGCAGATAACCTTGAGACTATATCTGGAGCGAATGCCTTTATACACTCACTGGGTCTGTCTCAACACTGCTGGAAAATAAATACCAGTGGAAGACATTGTGTCATGGTTGCTCTGTCCCAAATCCTTAAGCTGTCACTTAGAAAGGATTTTAACGCATTATGCTTTGGACTTAAATGCTGTTTGAAAATCAGACTGTCTTCTAAGATATCATTTTTGATCACATGTATTCCTTGTTACTAATTCAGTCAGGATAATTCAGTCCCATAATGCATTGTGACAGAACATCATACGTATAATAATCTTTTTTATAGTGGATGAATTGATATTGTCTGACTCAATATTACTGTGTTTTTATGTATTTTTGTCCTTGTCAGAGTGTTGTGTTATTTGCCTAGCCACATGTGCTAATAGCAAACCAACAAATCAGCTGTAATCCAGTCGAGTTTCTTGTGCGGTTCTCATTTCAAATCAATCACAAATCACTACATGTGAGCTGTGCCGCATGACAGAACTGCTCCAATTATAATCAACAAGGTTTATTATGTGTTTTTAAGTACTATCGTAGTGCC
This sequence comes from Ambastaia sidthimunki, assembly GCA_036877625.1. NCBI lineage: Eukaryota > Metazoa > Chordata > Actinopteri > Cypriniformes > Botiidae > Ambastaia > Ambastaia sidthimunki. The sequence goes on from JAZGTK010021380.1 coordinate 4,853, forward strand.
ATTGTAATCTCTAAAGTACCTTAGAGCCTCATTTCCATTGTACCTTAATATTGTCATCCAATAGCGCTGTAATTGTTTTGAACTCTTGAATTGTTTCACACTCTACTGTTTTGAAAGAAGTGTACATGTTATAAACTAGCAGTTTAGAAAGCTTTGTTGATTATAATGTATCTAAGTGTATAGTGGGGGTCGCAGTGCTCATGGGGGTCTGGAGGGATTAAATGTCACTGTCTTTGGTTCAGAGTTTGTTGGAGGTGTATCTGTCTATAAACAGCCTGGGCTTTTTCACCTTCCTGTTTTCCTCTGCTTTGTCCTGTACGGAGGTGGGCCCTCTGCACTGACTCACACAACACTCACATTGAGAGGAAAACAGCCCACCCTCAGAGAAAGCAGGACGACTATCTCCAAAAGAAAAAAAAGACAAAAATGAAAATGAACTTGGTGTAGATCAGTAATCGATGCAAAACAGGTCTCGCTCTCTTCCTCTCTGTCGCAGTCGTTCCGCCAGACCTCCCACGCACAAGCGCTTGTCATTTCTCCCTTTGCAGATGGAGGTCCTTTGAAAGTGTTTGGAGGTATTCTATTTTTTCCTCCAGTCTTTCTCTACCTCTTTTCATCTCTCTGCCAGCTCACAGCTCTTTCTGTAACCTAAACGCCACATACACTTTATTTTCTGCTGTACAATTACCCACAGCATGAGCAAAGTCACGAGGAGTTAGCTGCAGAGTTTGAAACAATGGTCAGTGTTGGCTGAAAAGTCGTTTAGGTAAAAAGGTTGTGGAATAACTGAAGAAAGCAATAAGAAATCTACTTAAAATAGTTTTTTCAACTGTGCTTTTTAAACATATTAATAATACTTTAAAATAAATTTAATTATTAATTATAGTGAAATATATCAAAATGTAACCCTTTAAATAAATTAGAATTCTATGTTCATCTTGCTATCTCAATTTAAATTCAGTTCAAATTTAGAAATTAAAGTGGTATTGATATTATTCATACATAAAGCTCTCCTCAATAATTTCCTTTCCTTATATCTATTTCTGTATAATAAAGAGACAAGGAAACAACAAATAAGAAAAGAATACACCTTTCTAAATCTGCAAAGGCACAGAAACGCACTAGTTCATCAAAGACTGCATGTGAAAAAATCTCATAGGAGTAGCTCTTTAATAAAAAGCAAATGAACTGAGTTACAAAATAACCTGTGTAAGTTTGAACTGATTGAACTGTTACAGCTCTCCATAAGCATGGTAATTATAACTGATATAGGTCTTTGTCAAGCAGCCTGAGGGTCTGGTATTAATATCTCCTGACAACACACTCACACACATAGCAGAGAGAGGCAGAGCAGATGAAGACAGACACAACAAGAAAGACAGAAGCACTGTCTCATTATCTCATTGTAATGTTAAGACATGCTTTTTTGCTCTGGATATGTTTGTTAATGGGAAAAACACAAGCCAATGGGAGAACTGTTCTAGGCTGCTGTGATGTTACTGCTGAGACATGTAGGTTTGGAACACACACACCTACACGCATCCATTTCAAATAGTTCCAAATGTGCCATATTGTGTATGAGTCTGGTGCGTTCTATCACTGCAGAGAAATTCTCATGGTTCCCCTATGGTTTGACTGGTAAGTATTAGAGAGAGGAGATGAAAGACCTTCTCATGAGCAGGAGATGCAGGAAGTTATCAACCCTTGATGTGCTGGTCTGGGAAAGCTCTTAGGCTCTCTTTGTAGGGTTATGGGTACTATCATAGATATCTGGGAGCAACATGATATTAGTGCCATGGGAAAAAGATGTGTGTGTATGTTTGAGGTGGGGGTGGGTCAGGGCTGTGGGATCTAAATTGTGTGTGTGTTGGGGGGGTGGGCATTTAAAAGAATCCTCAGTTTGGCTCATAAATATTAATTAGGTTTAACTTGGGTAGTAACTGATTTGGTAAAACGCATGTTAGTGGCTGTGATATTACTATGCTGATGCTGAAATTTGATTGAGACACATCGAAGAGATTCATCCATTTTATGGCAAATAGTCATTAGATTTTAGTTTATGTCACAGTCATAAACCATGATTTGTTACTTGCTATTTAGGTGCAGGTGGCGTTAAGGGGAGGGGCATTCTCATTTTAGTGAGCATCTGATTGGACAAAGATTGGTAGTGCAAGATGAGTCATCATTTTTGGCCAGTTTTCTCACATTAGAAAAAATTTAAATGTCTAAGTACATATATGTCCTAAAACTTAGCTTTGTCAAATGTTAGCAGTACACTTATACAGAGCAATAGACATACACTAAAAGTAAAAATTTTGATTTTACTTTAACATCATCATTCTATGCTGTGGCTGCACATTTGTTTCTTTGCACCACGACAAAGCCAAACGAAGCCTCTAAAATAAAATGATTATTCCAAAAAACAAAACAAAAAATAACTTGGAGAGGTACTCCCAAAAGCTGAGGGGCAGTTTGAATGGTTTCTGTGCCCCTGGGGTGGGTGATAGAATGAGATGAAGGAAAGGAGAAAGGTGGATAGATGGGTCTGCTGTGTGCTGGGACATAATCAGAATAAATCAAGCTAAAGGTCTGAGCCTTAGCCATCCAAAGCCCGGGCATTTCATTAGCCTTATTTATGGCCCTCCAGCCCCTCAGATGACCCTTCCCCCCACCCCCTGATACTTACAGTCCCTTTCCCTCTACTGCACTCTTGTCAACCTCCCACAAAATCCTGGCAATCTCTTCTATCTTTTCTCCTCCATCCTTGAACTCGCATCTATATCTTTTCCCCTGTGTATCCACCCATTGTGGAGCTCCACCTTCCATTGCGAGTGAAAGTGAAGTGACAGAGCTGCATAATAAACTGCGCTGGATGCGTGCGGTTGTTTTATTCAGCTGAGGGAGAATGTGTAGGGCTTATGTATGAGATCCATGAATGATGCTTCCTTGTTTTGATGCAGCAACATAATATATCTGTAACCGCATAAATATTTATGATACGTTCAGCGAATCGGAACTTGATAATCTCAGAAGATTTACTTCCCTGCCTGATGCATTTTTAGACGCAGCAGATCATCCATTTCCCAAGCGTTACGGCAGCATCCTTATTTTCCTCCTCTGTATTCTATGATAATTCCTGATCCCTCCAGACTCACAGGGAGAAAAGAGTATTTGAATGCAGTCTCTTTGATGAATATGGGATTTTGCCATCTAAAGGCTGTCTGTTTTCATTCTGTCATGTTTTATATCAGGTTCCTGCTAAGAAAACAAACTGTCACTACCTTCTTTTCTTAAATGACTGTAAATTTAAAGATATCATGTGAAAATATTAAACACATTCCCTGGAAATCTAACCCATGGCACCAGGCTCCACCAGTTGAGCTACAAGAGTAATGTAGCTAATGTAACAACTGCAGTAATGGATGTTTGCCCTGATACTCCCTGGATCTATATTGCAAACACATATAAACCTGTTTCTACAGTCATACAAACACTTACATACTAACATATGATTTGTAATGGAAATCCATTATCAACTCTGCAATTGTGGTTCAGCTGAATGTAGAGGAAGGAGAAAGTGTGGGTGGTTTCTCTTTCTGTCTTTGTGTGTGTGTGTGTTTGTGTGCGGGTGCTACCGCAATGGTAAAACTTACAATCACTTACAGTACTGAAAATAGTCAAAGGTCTCCACAAGAATAAAAAAACATGTTTTAATTAAAATGTAAAAATGCCATAATGTATTAGTGCTGGTTAGGTTTATGGGGAGACATTAGACAATATCAATATCTTGGTGTGAAAACAATGGAAGTGAAGTGGAAAGTCCCCACAAGACAGATGAACAACTGTGTGTATGTGTGTGTGTGTGTGTGTGTGTGGTTTGGGGGAGGTGATTTAATAAACTTATTAAATAATGTTTTATTTAAATGTCAAAATGTTTCTGTGAAGGTTAGATTTAGGTGTAGGATTAGGGGATAGATATGTATATAAACTGTGGAAATTCAATAGAAAATCCACACAAAAGAAAAACAAATGTGTCTGTGGTTTGGTTTCAGCTACATTATGGGGTTAAATTTACAATAGGAAACCATGACATTTCCATTTTTGGTGATGACATTCAAATTGTACCTATATTTATGTGTGTATAAGTGTGTGAAAACAGTACCGACACAGTAGACCCTAAAGCTAGACCCTTTCTGTACACAGAGGTTGAAACGTTGAAGAGCTGCTAATTTATCTCAACACAATACTCAGCACACCCCCAAAGCCATTCTGCTAGAGATATGCTGTGTGTGTGTGTGTGTGTGTGTGCGTGTGTGTGTGTGTGCGTGTGTGTTGGGCTATGGGATATGAGTTTAATATAAAAGGCCAATCCGTTTTTTCTCTGTTATTGATGTGCTCCTGTTGTATTTCATATAAATACATTTTCTGTTCATTCTGCTGTCTACTGTGAACAAATGTCACCTGCTCCTCATATCCTTCGTTATTTTATTCTCTGTCTCTCTCTCTCTCTCTCTCTTTTTCCTCTCTCAGCTGGGGGGCAGATAATTCTCCAGAATGTTCCCTCTGTTCTCTGGTTGCAGTAATGAATGCCAGCTTTGGTATGGTAAAATAAGTCTAGACTTACAAAGTATATGCCTCTGTCACTTTCACCAAATGAGCAAAATTTGCGATATAATTATAACAATGCTATATATAACCCACACACTGTACCAAATGTGTCTCCTCATTTGTATTATCAGTCCTCAAATCTTTTCCTATTACTTGTAGACTAATTATGTAATGCTCAAATGAGTTCATTTTTCACATTTTTTTACCCTTCCGACTGGTGGCTTCATTTCCGCAGATGAGAAGTAAGAAAAGCAGAACAGAGAGAGTGTGTGTGCTGGAGGACTGAGTGATCTGTGTGGTGAGAGTCTGGAATGTAGATGATTCGTCGGAAGGATCCAGCATGTGGAATTGTTATCACAGATGTGGCTCAGTGAAGCAGCCATCAGTCTGAGCGTATCTAAATAAAAGCGGCGTTTTCTTCCTCTCTTTCTTGTCAGCCAGATTCATTTGTCACTTTTGTACCACAGTAATGTCTTCAGCTGTATCAACAGAGAGAGCTTCTTTGAGCCCCTCCACCCCGTGTGCTCCCTGCCTCTGTTGATGTTGCTCATCATTAATTTCAGCTCGCCTAATGGCTCTTTTCTAGATAACGACCAGTTTAGTGGCTTTGAAATCAATAGCTTGTAGCTATTGCTTTGCTTGTGAAAGCGCCAGCAGAGATACGACTTTGATTCTGGCTTAAATATGAATGTGTGTGTGCAGCTGAACAGAATCTTTCTTTACCCAAAGTCAGATTTTTTTTCTGTTGTGGTTAGAAGAGATTTGTGTCAGGTTCTATTCAAATCTTGCCACCAAAACTTAGGTTAAGACTAAGTGTGTAATGTTTTGACATTATAATACTTTCTTTACCTGTTTAAGATTCTAAGACAAGTAAGTCATTTGTTGGCTAATTTCCCTAAAAAGTATAAATGCACTGGCTCAAACAAAAACTTTAAAAAACATTGTTTGTTTGGGCATCACAATCTGTCAACAATGGTTTAATGGTTTAGTAGCAGACAGGGATGGGGGAGATTTGACAAACCTGTTTAAAAACATTTATTATTTAATTAATGTATAATATTATAAATAAGCTATATATTTAAATAAGCTATATATTTAGCAAATAATCACAATATAAATAAAGGATCTCAATATAAATAAAGGAGCTTGTTTGGAAATTAATTATGGGTAAACCACATTTTAAT
>JAZGTK010021381.1:0-10644 GCA_036877625.1 Ambastaia sidthimunki
GAAGGATGGGTTAAATGCAGAGGTCACATTTCGGTTATGGGTAACCATAACTGACAAAAAAAACATGTCACTTTGTCACTTTAATATGGCTTATTAATTCAGAAGATTTAATGCAGCTGGCAAATCCTGCTGTATTCTTCTTTTATTCTCTACAAGAGCTATTTAAAGTTTTCACTCTAAAGATATGACCATGCTTTAGTTCCAACAAAATTATGAAGTAAACTGAATCATTAGCAGCTGTGACTGTTAATCAATAAAAGACAGCCAGAAAACAATAACTTTTTTGGTGGAGTTGGCAGCTTACATTGTTCACCAGGGCTGTTTAAAGTCCATTCTGTGTGTTTGAACACAAAGTGTATTTAGTGAGATTAATTCCAATCAAACAGTCAGCAGATCTAATTATCACTAATGACATTTGTCACATTATATTACGTGACGTGCAGGTGCACCTGTTAATATAGTTGGCACAGGGTCTGATTGAATTAGGCACAGAGAGACAACCTACAAATGCTTTCCCCAGGCACTGTTGTGACTGTTTGACAACTGGTGATGAGAGCCATAAGAGTCTGCCAATTTAATTGCAATTTAATGCATAAATTAAAGCCACCTATAAAATAATGATGATAAAGTTTCTGCTGGGTGAGACTCATCTGAAGTTAAGGTTAAAAATTGCAGATATTTTACTGTGACCTCACGCCAGCTGATTCCTGTATCTATGTGTTAAATTATGTGTTAAGTTGTTACGTTGTCTGGCAAATGTACAAAGCCTACAGATTAGGTTAGTAAACTATGTACAGTATATTGGATTATTATTAATAATAAATAAATAATGCAAAGTTTGAAAACGTGTGACTTTTATCATATTGCTGTTTCCACCATATAACACCTACAGAAATCACTGTAAGGAACAGCCTCCTTCATTGGTTTGCTAGTTTTGTTGTTTTGTTGCATTTATATTCAGTAACTTACCTAGGTAATATAATATAGATGGCTATAAATATGCAGGTATGTTAAATATGTAACAGATTCAGTAAATTAAGTCACACAGTAATAAAAAAATGTATTAAAAATGTAAGAGGTGAAATGATGGAAATACAAAGTAAACAATCAACAAAACAGAGTCTTGAGATTATGAACAATATCTGCAGTGACTTCACTGTATATGTGTGTGTGTTATGTGTGTGTGTACTTTCTCTGAGCCCAGAGGTCAACAGAACTATCATGGCAGTGGTACCAACAAGCTAATGTGACAGTGTGATTTAGGAAGCCTGTCTGTTGTTATCAGCACATAGTTTACCAGGCCACCTCCCCTCACACACTTCAGCACGACAGCAAACCAGTAAAGGTGCGACATTTAAGATAAAAGAACTCAGGGTGGAAGATTCAGCTGGGCCTCACACACAGTCCAGATACAGAGACCAAGATTGCAAAAATATTACCTTCAAGACACGCTGAAAGGGCGAAGAATCGAATATGAAGAGAAAAATCAAGTATAATAGAGGAGAGAAATAAAGGTCAGACAAAGGTATTAAAGGGCATTTCTGACTCTAGTTAAGCTGATTAAGAATGTGGAATTTTCACCCTATTTAAAACAAAGAGAGATCTTAATCAGTCATTCCATAATTTGAATATTTAATTGCTTGGATTAGTGAGTCAGAGGAGGATGTAGTAATCAGTGCAGGGGTTTGTGTCATTGCGCTCGTTCTGCAGTGTTGCTAATTAAACACGTCTGATGTCCTGACACCACATGAGTGTGTGTCCTGTTTATGGGGTACAGCAGGACATAAAAGTAGCAATGAATGAGATGCTATAATTATGGTCTGGTATGATTATGTAGCTCTGACTTGTTATAACAATCACTTGTTTACATAGGCATTTTCTAAAGAAAATGCCTATGCTTGCAATTTTTTAATTTTTAATTTTTTTAGGTAGGTTTAGGTTTTAGAATTTGATTCTAAATACAATTCTGCTTTGAGAGCCACTTTGCTGCTGTCATGATCCTCGTGATGGTTTTAGCTGGCTGGGTACAAGAATAAACACAGTCAATTGCATTAAATATATGCATATCTTAGTAGAGTTTGTGAATATGACTTAGTCATATTCTCTTAGTACAGAACTTAGTAATAGAACATTTAANAAAAAAAAAATATATATATATATATATATATATATATATATAAACATATATATAAAAATATACATATACATATATCATGTCATTGTCATATCATGTTTGTTGGCATGATTAGTGTTAATTAGACTTTGGGGCCATCAACCACAATCAACATCTGAAATTGTGAATGTAAGTCATGCTTGCCCATCTAAACTAACCCATGATGCTAGGGTGTAATGGATGGTTTCCAGGGTGTTGCTTTGCAGTTGATAATATGTTTTAAGTGTGTTGCTGGGGTGTTCTGGGTGGTTGTTAGGGCATTGTGGTGAGGTTGCTAAGGTGTTCTTGATTGTTACTGGGTGGTTACCTACCAGCTTAAGTTTTCTGCTTGTTTTGTCAAATGCTGGCAGTAAGTCTGACCACTTAGAAAGTACCAGCACACCTAGCTTCCTCAGAAACCATCTTGATTTAAGACAAAAATTTATGTTCATAGCTCAAACATGCATAACTAATAATGGGGTCTCCACAGCAACCCCTCTAACTAATAAATGTCTTCAATGCAAAGTCAGTTTAATGGCTTTAATTGTGCATGATTTAGGAGTGCAACACTAATGCCTGATCAGCTTTCTAACCTTTTAGACACTGGCACTAAAAAAAAGAGGGACTAATTTGTTAATGGCTGAAACCTAATCCTGAATCTGACTTCAGTAACATTAGTATGCGCTGCAGTTAATCTAATAAAGACAGATACTGATACACTAGATAAACAAACCTCCTTATATATCAAATTCTGCTCTGATAAATCCATTACAATCTTTGTAGACCTAACATAAACTCAGCCAGTGACATGTTGCAATAGTGAAAGACAATGAGTCTCTATCATGCATATAAACATTACTGCATATGGAATCCATACCGGGAGATGTACAGCCTAACCAAAGCATGAAATTGGTGCCACTGAATGCCAGTGGGAAATGAGTTCCCCTGAGCTGCAATAGGCCTGAAGTAGCTTTACTTAATCTCTAAAAATGTCAGATGCACACAATAAACAAATATTATAGCTATACTTACAGCTATTGAATATTTCACCCTAGGTTAATAAAAGCACTAAGGCCATGAGTTTGATTCCCTGGAAAAGCATGTATTGATAAAATGGCTTGAATTGCTATAAAATCACTTTGTCTGCCAAATGAGTAAATGTAAATGAAATTACTTCCATGCAGACACCTCAAGCTTTTGAATTTTGCTCCAATCAGCATGTAAAATTTTTAACTATATTAATTTACAGTAATCCAACCACAGGTGCTGACTGTAAGTGAGGCTACTCCTAAAATGTAAATAAAGGCTAAGGCTTTGCTGCTAAATGTTTCCAGACATGCAGATCTGCTCTGTTAAAGCTGTTTTACAGTATTACAAATATTACGCACACATCTGCTCATGGCCGTGCATTCACTCAACTCACACAAACACACACGTGGATCTTCACAATGAGATAAATGCCTGCATCTCACCTGCTGGATACAAAGTGTAGGACACCAGTTAATGACATCACAAGCAGCTTGCTTTTGTTTTAGAGGAGTTGATGTTGGATAAAGGATAATCCTCCTCAGCCCTCCTTAGAATTATCTTTAATCTGTGCTATAACACAGCAGCATTAGCGCTATCATTTGGGGATTAGCCTTGAAAGGCAGAACTATCGCAGCACTTCAGTTGGACTGATCTAATGTAATCTAAGCCTCTCCATGAAACAGAGATTTTTTGGGATAATTTTTGGGAGCAACAGTGAACCTGCTGTCTTAGTGCGAGCTCATCTTCAAATGAAACATTCATGAGGGTTTTATGTTATGGTCTGATGACTGTAATGAGTAATATCAACAGCTGATTAATTCCTGCACTCTGACTGCACACTGTGCCAGACTCATTAGCACACAGCAAGTGCTCCTCAGAACTCAAATAACCTTGAGAGTCCATTGATTTCTTTTGACGACATCTCACCTTTGCTACTGCTGGGATGTTGACAATGATGCAAGGCTAGATGTTGCCTGTTCTTCCTTCCTGAGAATACTGAACTACTATTTTAAAGCAGAATAGCTTCTTTATATGTTATTGCATAAAAAAGAAACAAAGTCCACATTTGTTTTAGATGTGACATGATTAATGTCAGCAATAAAGTCACAGTAGAAATTTAAAAGGTGATGGAGGACACAGTAAAGGTGATACAGCATTTGTTAAAATACTTTCTCCTATCTTATTTTTCTCCTGTTTCTCCTTACTTAATATGAACTCTTTCAAAGGTTGATTCCCTTGTAAAGTAAAAGTGACAATATTAAATCATAATGCTGCTTGTTTGAGCAGTCCAACAAGCTCCCAATACAGCAGCACTGGCATGTAATGTAAGATAACAAGATAACTTGTAAGATAAGGAGTGTTTTAAAGAAACCTGTCTGAAAACTTCAGGTACCTCAAGGGGGCGACAGTAACCTTCAAATGCCTGTGTTTTTAAACGCAACGCTAAAAACGCAAACATGCAATGCGTTATAAATTGCATTGTGGCACACATGCGTCTAAGTCTGCATGCATGTGTAGAATATAGTATCAGGCCATAAGTTTTCAAGATATTCTCTGGGACGAAAGTAGACATTTTTAAAAGTAATTTTAATTTATGACCCTGAGATACATGCCTCTGTCTGGAACTCTGTATGCTCATTATCGTACAGTTATGAATATGTTTAACATTCACAATCCAGGCCACATTAAATGCTGCCTCTACGTATATGAGCAATAAAGTACAGCACAAACATGCCAAAGGATTGCCAAAGCGTTCTTACCTGTCTTTACCAGTCTCCTGTTTAAACACAGTGTCACAGTAGTTCATGCGCTCCTCTGTGGTGATGTAGATGTGCACATGCGGGTAGTTTTCCACCGCCTGCCGCAGCATGTTGTACACAATGCCCTTGCCATCCTGACGCATGTTGCGCAAGGGTCCCCACACTACATAGACAGTCTCGTTGCCCTGGCCGAAAAAGTGCTGGGGCTCTTGGATCAGCAGAGGAACGCTGGTGTGCGACACCACCCTCAGGTCCGTCCTGCGGCCCACGTCCCTCTCGAAGCCCTGTGTGGGGGCGTTGTTCATCCTCCAGATGCAGGAGGACTGGTCGATCTCAGCTCCGGCTTCACGCCCCAACATCTGGCCTGAGCTGGATACTATACTGCAAACATCACAATTCAGCTTCAAAGGCTGGAGGAGAGAAGAGAATTTGAGCATTAGAACTTCCATTTAAATCAAGCGACATTGTACTGGTTAATAAACCTATAAAAACAGATTTCCGTTGATCTTTTATGACTTCAGAAATTGATTGTTACACATTAAGCCTAATGAAAGCATAATATACTTTTATTGATTCTGTTACGTGCGGCTAAAGATTATATTACAGGAGATATTATATTATTTCTCCTCTTTTTAAGCCAGCAGCTTTATTCCTTATCATCTAAGAAAAACAAATTCAAGTGTGTATTTTAACTAGTGGATGTTTAGTTATCAGCATCCTCACAGAATTTAACCTGAACATGTAATATATGCACCATTGGCAGCCCCAAACAGAATTGCACTTCACACATCTGCCATTGGTTGTAAAAACATGTCCTCCTCCTAATAAACAACATGTCTGTTTTGTGTGCTTCAGAGCTTTGAGAACACTAGCTGTTAGAATGAGTGTGAAATATATGCTGTTTCTTTGAGCTGAGACACGTTCCTAAACACTTCCCTCTACTAACCGACATTGTAATGACTAATCATCAGCCCTGTGGCATTAAATCTATCACCCTGGTCTTTCTATTTATTCACCTAGAATACCAAAGGGATGCTGTGAGTCCTGTGAGATTGCCCTAACAAATTAAAGTATGCCTGCCCTGCTTGCAAATCTGAGCACAAATTACTCCTGTTGTAGGCAGAATCATGGTGGAGGGTCCGATCAATAGCTTATGACTGACCAGCTGATCAGTAACAATTAGTACTGATTCATTTGAGTATTTATTTGAGTATAATAGTTATTATTTTATAGTATTTTATAGTTACATTATTTTTGGACACAAATTTGTAATAAGGTCACTGTTGTAATAATGGTCACTATTACTATTGTCAATGAGGCAACAGAGATCAGCCAGATGCCTCTTAGTGGCAATGTTGGATTTTCATTGTTTTTTTTTACTCTCCTTTGTTTTATACAGTGACAACTGTCAGTACACAATATTCTTCCTAACAGAATCTCCCTTCGTGTGTGTGTGTGTGTGTGTGTGTGTGTGTGTGTGTGTGTGTGTGTCTGTGTGCTGTTTTGGGTTAACTATTTCTTCAACTTGTTCTTCAATCAGTTTTGATAACAAAATCAAAAAGTATCTTTTAGACTACAATTATTCTTGTAGACCAAGGAGTTAATTAACACTTTTTTAGTTTGGGCATGTCATGTTTTGGCCTGTGATCAAAAAGTCCCCACAACATGTTATACTGGATTAAATTTAGGTGAAATAATAAAAACATTAAGTGAGATTTAGATCCCTTGTTTAGAAAAACAGGTATACGCTTTTACATTCAACTGCGGGACTTTGGGGAAGAATGATGACCACATGAACCTTAAGTCAATCCTTGAAGGTGTGTTTTTCACTTAAACAGCTACAGACTGACATGTAAAGCAACCAATCACACGATCTGCTTTTACGCAAAGGAAACAGCACACAAACAGAATGGACAAACAGCTAAATAGAAAATCTATAAAAAATCTTTATGATCAGAATGATCACAATGTAATAAGTTGATAAATTGATTACTCTATGCACTAACAAAACAGAAGGAGAAGATAAGTGTAAGAGTAGACATGTATAAATGAGATATACAGCTAGATATAGCAGTAGATATAGTATGATGCACCTACCAGTAAAATTATATTCAACGGTCTGGTGCTTCAGAACCCCTCTACCTGAATGCCTACAAATCTTTATGCTTGAGATTGAGAAACTTATCAATAGCCTTGGGCTCTCACTTGTCCTTATTAACACCAACCGCTCTGTTTCACTCTGCTCCCCGCTGGACGAAACACCTCACACTGATCTAAACACATCGATTGGCTGGTTGGACCAGGAACACACTGTCATTGAGTGAAAAGCTATTAAAGCATTTGGGAGCATCTGGACAAAGCCATGAATGGATTTCACATGCCAATCTGGGCAGAATAACAAAAACAATATGTACACAAGAAAAAAAACACGCAGAGTCAAAAACATGACCTTTTGCTAAATATAACAGACATTTCAATGCATTTGCTCTACAATGTTATCCAGTGCAATAGGATGTATCACAAAAAGTACAATAGGATGTAGTGTGTAACTACACTAATAAAGTAACTACTGTTATATGATTATGTAACTGTAATATTATCCAAAACAAGGCTATTTAATGTGTACTTATGAAATGTTTAAATAAGTATGTAAATATAAAATGGTTATATATATATATAAACATAAAATGCTTCTTATTGTGTTCTTATTTGTAGAGTTTCTTTTTTGTCTGTAAAAGGACAGAGTAAAAACAGCACAAAAACCCAGCACAGCTTGTGTCTAATGTTTGTGCTAACGGTTCATAGGTCTGTTTAATGGTGCCTAGACTTTATGCATTAATTGTCTGTTTTGATCTAAAGCCCCATGCAGAGTTCACCACCTTTGGATAAGTTAAACCAGACTAAATGAAGGTCATAACAGGAAGAAAGAAACCAAACACAAACAGCACTGACTAAAGTTATAGTTGTTACGAAGCAAAGTTTTTTATAATAAATGATGTAGCTGGTTTAAAAAAACAAGCACAGTTGTCCTAGTTTTTTTGTTCAGTACTATGTTAGATAAGAGTGGTTGCATAAACAAATGGTTTGCATTACAGAATTCTAATCAGTTAGGGAAGGCTACACAAACATATTCAGTGAATGAATGATGGGCTTTTTAAAAAGGACACATGCATGTTTGTGCAAGCCCTGTGATAACTTGGGAATTGAATCAAATTTATTTTCATTTCTTTTCAATAAAATGGCACACTGTACTGTAATTACCGTACTATTTAATTCCTTCACAGTGTTTAAAACATTGAGAGACAAAAAGAGAGAGTGAAATGCAAGAGAAAAGGAGACAGATAAAAAGACAGAATTAATTTGGTATTCAAACCAGAGATGGATTAACAATACCTCAGACCACTGCAGTAGCCCCTGATAAATTATAATTTTCAAGTTTTATATTCCCAGCAATTGAGCACAGAATTAATGTTGCCTGCCCCTTCAATAACCTGATGCACCCTACAGTCAACAATCAGCAGCCGAAATCCATTTAACATAAAACTAAAAACTGGTCCTGATTTACCTGTCAAAACAAACCCTGTGGTTCTTTGTGACAAGGTGCAGAAAGAATGATACATAAATTAAGATTGGCTTTAGGCTAAAACTTTATTTGGCTCAACTGAAGTAGCATCAAAAGCATCATAAACAAGTGAAATATATTGAGATAAACAATAACTAATTGGCTGTTACTAAGAATGTAAGTTTAACACAAAGTTTTTTTTATCTTTTTTAAGGGTCAAATGACAACACATTTGTTGTGTTTAAAATGTAATTTCACCTGACCTTTGATGCCATATTAAAACATAGAAGGCTTAAACCATACATGTTATGTAAGCGCATATAAATGCATTTTAAAGTTTTGTTTAGAATTAAACTGTATATGCTTTCCTGCAATATTTTAACTGCATTGTAAAAACGTTTTGCACATAAATCCTTGATGAGAAAACTACAGGAGATAAATGTTGAGGAAAACAGCTTCAATCTGGGATCAATTTTCAGCCTCACTTCACATGTATACTGATCTCATAACCGCTTGCAGCTATTCAAGAGAATTCTAATCTGATCTTCATTATTAGTTTTATGATTACAATTATTTTATGAGGGGCTTGCTCATTAATTTTGTATCCCTTAAACTATTTCTAACACCTGCTGGTAATTTAATTTATCCACAAATTCTCTTACTTTACAAATGTATATTTATATGAAATAAATGATGTCTTATAAGTGTATTGTAAAGAAAATGTTTTCCCTCATAGACCTTGTATAAAAAGCAGCATGGAGAAATAATTTCTATTTCATTTCTTTAATATATATGTTCTGGTATTATTATGCATTCCTCTGACAGCAGTACCCAATTTTTAGCATAGGCCTATAGCACTGTGTCCTTGGCACGGCTATCAGTCTAAACATCGCTCATTTTAAAGGGCAAGTCACATATTTCTGTCAAAATAAATGTCAGTGGAGGCACATTTATGGTCTCTGATAAGATTAAGTCATGTTGAAGCATAATTCTGTGCTGATAATATACACTAATGACATATACTCAATCAAATACCTCAAGTTTACTTCAAACAAGGACAAAAACTACAGTATTAGAAGTAGCGTATTTTGAGTTATTTGAGTTAAGTAAGAACTTCAGCACAGACTTATTCAAAGACCTAATTAGATTATTATTCTAGTTCTTCTTAATTTAAGATTTAAGATTTAGTTTCCAAGTTATTTCAAGTAACAAAACATGAACAGTTTTTCCAAAAATAAAAAAATCTGTCATCATTTACATTTATGACTTTCTGCTTTGAAATACAAAAGGAGAACTGCTTGTAAAATGCACACTCCTTAACATTCAATATCAACAAATGACTGGAGCTTCAGAAAGGATGAAAAGCACCATGAAAGCATGAAAGCATTTTTTGTGGGTGAACTATCACTTATAGTGTCCAAATTCTTATTAGGTCATCATTTATGTAAAAGCACTCATAGGAGAATGCACAAACTTATCAATAATACAGCAACCTGTCTCCAAACACGCAACCTAACACGTCACCTGACAGGAGGTTGCGCCCTCAACCTTTCTGACCACTTCTCAGGGACACCTTGAGTGATTCATGGAACACACTACACAAATTTTGCTGACACTTTGCCTTGCAGATAGCCAAGGGGCCTATTGTTGTTGGATGTTTTTCTGCATAGCTAAAAGCCTTCACTCACTCCCTCACTCATTCACTCACTCACTCACTCACTCACTCACTCACTTTATGACAGGTGGAAAAACTGTATTGCTTCTATATTAGGCATTAGGTAAAAAAGTCTCTATTGAGCCAGACCATTTATTCTGATTCATCTGTGTTTATAAAGGGGTAGAAAAGCAAAGTTGCTGGGCTTTGGGCAGCTGTGTAGAAGGTTTGGATGTTGGAATTCATTAATGCTTATCGCCACTGCGATAAGTGTGGAACACAGGAAAAAACTCAGTGATACAGCACATTAGTCAAGCAGCCCAGAGAAAATAACATAGCATTTATTCATTAAAGCTGATGGGAAGAACAAGGAGAATATGCTGCATCTGCCATTGTGTTGTGTGGAGCTACAACAGCCCAGCATGAGCATGCAAACAAGCAATATTCATGAAATATATTTTTGTGCGTGACTTTGCCCTGATTCTTT
>JAZGTK010021382.1:0-10643 GCA_036877625.1 Ambastaia sidthimunki
GTAGTATGTAGTAGTATGTTCACTCACCGCTTTCAGGAGAGAAGGCTCTGTAGATTAGGTAGAAACCTTTGTGAGTCAAAGATTCATCTGAGTGAAAGTGTAACAGGACGGGCGATGAATAGATTCTCTTTCTGCTGCTGTCGCCAATGGGGTTACAGAGTCTATGAATCAAATGACATCAAAGACCAAGTGGACTTTAAGTGTCAGCATTCATAACTAAGGTAAGCACACTGGTTTTGCTAGCAATTAGCACATGAAAACCAAACAATTTTAGGGTATAAGAATGTTTTCCTAACATAACTTTTAGGTAACAAAAACATAAAAAATGTCATTTTGAAAGTTCTAAAATGTTTTTTTAGATAGCATTAAAACGTTATTCAAACTTCAGACGTTTTCAAACATTCCCCCAACAATCAAGAATATTGTTTTTTCTTTATAACTTTAAGAGAACTGTTAGAGAATGTTAGCCAACATTCTAAGAACGTTCCCTGATAGTGGGGAACATGCATACAAATATTGTGCATCCAATGACGTACCATAAACCAGGTGCACTTTAACGGCCAGCTTTCATACTAAGGTAAGCACACTGTGTTTGCTATCAATTAGCATATGAAAGACGTCGCACTCACTTGACGCCACCTATTTCCAGCCAGTCTTTCTCACAGGTGCTGGCGGCCGGCGAATCCTGAATGTCCAGCATCACAATGGTCACGGAGAGAAGGTATCCCGGCAACGGAGCCTAAAAAAGAAACCGGATTCTCAAAGGATGAACTCTCACACAAAGCAGCGGCCCACCCTGCAGTCCCCAGCTCAAAGAAGGAGCATCCCAGATCTCTGAATAGGGTTCATAGGGCATGCATGTTAACACCACCGAGGAGACTCATGGGAAAGCCGTTAGCCTGAGCTCACCCTGATTTTCCAGTTACAGTCCACATTTGGAGGGTAGTAGGCAGGGTAATAAGGGGACGTTACCGTGCCATTCCATGCAGTGAGGAAACCGCCACACTCTATAGAAAAACAGTGACACGGAAACCAAAAGAATTCCAAACATTTGAGCGGAATAATGAATAAAACGATAGCGTCTTATGCTGACCGCTAATTCACACACCAGTTTTGGGTATAGCCTGGAAATAGGCTTTGAAGATGGCTCCTTGCCTCTGTCGACTGAAGGAAAACGTCACAAGCATGACATTTCCAGATGATGTCAGCTTCATAACAGGAGACGTTCCTGATATTGGAAGACCACACCATCTGAGAACATCAGAGAAGATGTTTGATGTTTTGTAGCTGTTTACTATGACCACGACAGAGTGACCATGAAGAACATCTAACTGCACATTTGCATGACTTTCAATTTATGCAACACTTTCACAGCATGCTAAAAAAACCACCACTGAAGGACTGGTGGAATTTATGCAGTATGACACAACCAACCAATCAAATGGTCAGAATTGATTTCCCACGGATGTCACGCTCACCTGGCGATGATCTTGTTCTGAAGCGGTAGCAGGAAGTCATATGCAGACAGTTTGTTGGCAGTGCAGCTACCCGGTGTCGCCCCTTGAAGAGTCAGAATATCCAGCCGTACAACATGGCCGGACGGAACCCGAAGCCGCCACTGATAATACGGTTTCTTGGGACTCACAAGACTGAGTGTGCGATTGTTTCCATACTTAGCATACAGGTCAAAAGACATGGCTGTTATCAAATGGAAACAAGACGTGATCAGAATGAATGAATCAGGAATACAATCACAATAATGACTGCAGAGGAGTTTTTATGATGTTTTTAGCTAGTAGAGATAGTACACTGTAAAACCTGCTTGGCTTGAGTGACTACTTTGAAGTTTACTCAGAAGATTAATGGAACATGGTTGCATCTGAATTGCCTCACCGATTTGTAGCCTATTGGTTTTCGTCACTCATGGTACAAAATGCATCATGGAGGATACAGAAGAACTTTCTTTAGTCAAAGTTTGGCAAATCAAATGAGTCACTGCTCGTTAATCATTTGAGTAAACTGAACAGGCTTTACAGTGTATTATGATTGTACCCTGTAGCCCCAACTGCCACTTGCCACTCTGTAAAGAGTTTGGGTTCTTTATCTTTTCCGCTTTGTCATCTGAATCTTCATCATCGTCATCATCAGCATCACCAACATCATCTGGATTCAAACCTGCAAAACGTATGTTAAAAAATGTCTTTGCACAGGTATAAACAAAACAGAGAGGATTATGGGAAATGCTGTTTTACCCAGCAGACGTAGTGTGTCCTCATCCTTTTCCAGGTAGTAACGTTCCTCGTTCTTGCTAAAGAGGACCTTGTTGGTTCCAGGTAGACGGCGCTGAAGTCGAGCCGGGTTCACTCTCCGGATTTCATCAGATATAAGAGGAGGAGCAGAGAATTTACTCCAGTAGTAGACACACAGACCTTCCACTCCTTCACTGTCAACAGGACACGACTTTTAACAAGATGGCAAAGCTAGAACTTAACAATAAAATCACACATTTATGGTTTTTAAGAAACATTTTCAGTTAACAGATGTTGAATGTATTTTGACATAGAAACATCAAATTCCTCTGACTAACACGTTTGCAGTTTGTGCAATAAGGCTTTCTCTGATACATCCAATTCATTGTGTCCGCAAGTTTGGCAAAGATGACCTTGAGTGACCCCATCAGCGCATGACTGACACATCACACAATACAATTCAAGTCATAAGAGAATTCTTTTTTTAGGTTGGAGACTTTTTTCCAATTTTCCTATTAAACTCATTTAAAATTTCAGCATTCTTATTTATTAATTTTTTCAGCAATTTCATAGGTGACAATTTAACAAATAAAACAATTTAAGCTCTGTTGAAAGCATCCGTTGCATGTCAGTTATCACAAAACATTATTTGATGAATCATTATTCTATTACTCTATCTGTGGTAATTACCAGTACGCCTCAGATACTGTGAATAAAACCTAAACTACTATCCAAGAATATTGTTTTCAAATTTTTAAAAAACAGCTCAACAATAATAGGTGCTATTTTCCTATCAGTACATAATTATATTGTTTTAAATCCCCATAACAAGCAAATTAGGTTTATTAATTCTGAACACAAATGGTGCAAGTTACGACAAAAGTTATATAGTTTATAACGTTTGTGAACATTCCGACATCATTATGCATGTAATTATTGTACAAACTCACCTAAATGCAATAATTCCTGAGTGTTGGTAATACGACCTCCATGGTGATGAATCATACAACTCTGAGAACTTAAATCCATGGTAACAGCATGTAAACCAACAGGAAGTAAAGAAATGACAAAAGACAGCATGACATAACAGGTTACAATGTCAAAACATCAATCATTCTATTTCTGTTTTGTCCACTCTTCTATTTTTGCATGATATAAACAAACCAAGGTCAAGGTCACCAAGACAAAGTTTCCGCCTGTTCTTTTCCTGTGGTATGTACAGTGTTTTAGGACATCATAGTGAGGTCACAGCCACAGCAGGTGTGACATCACTAAAGAAGGTGAGACATCGGTGGCCCGGGCGAGACCTGCAGCCTTGGCACAAAAGCTCTGTTCTTCTGCGATTGGCTTTGAGCAACAAGAGCTTTGAGCAACAACAGCGTCATTGTCTGGGACTCAATGTCACGCTGAAGTGTGAGAGGGAGTGGGCGGGCAGTGGGCTTAACTTTAATAAGCAAGGGCACACACTTGTAGCACATCCCTGTTCTCATTTACTCACCATTTAACAGGATTAACGGTAACCCAGGTTATGCTAAGGCTAATCAAAACATTCAAAATGCTATTTTGAAAGTTTTAGGAATGTTCAAAACCTCCTTTTTTTAGACATTATAATAACGTTATTGATTAATTCTAAGCTGTTTTTTTTCAAACAAATTTTAAAATCTGTGATGTTTTTTAACATTCCAATACCAAATTAAGATTAACGTTTTTCATATATGACATATCATGCTAAAAAGGTTCTAACATTACTGCAAGAATGTTTTTTGATATCTTTGAGTGCATTTTTAAAGAACATTAGCCAACGTTCTGAAAATGTTCCCTGTCAGCCGGGTCGCTTGGCCGTTTGTCCCATCTTCTCTAAAAACACTTAGCCTTTAATAATCTTGTGCCTAATGCTGACACAAATGCCAACCATTCCCATGATAGTGGCACACACTGCTCCTTTTGGCCTTAGTTTGCTTTAACTCTACTTTACTGTCTCTCTCTCTCTGTGCCCTACATCTTTACCTTCTCTCTCTCTCTCGTTCCCTGGCCTACTATGTCCCCTAGTCTACCTTTCTTCTCTCTTTTGGCTGCAGCCTCTTAGCAAGGAGGCACAGAGCATCTGATTGTGAGTGAGGAAGCCCACAGACAATGTTTGTATTGAAGGACAGCTCTTCCTCTCACTCAACCTGCCCGGGCTCTGTCCCTCTCACAAACAGTTTTCTTGTCCTCAGCGCTGAAAAGCTGCGGTCCTCTGGGGGCCAGTCTCACCGCACTGCCTCACACCAAGTTGGGCTCCAGTTACAGCTGGCTTTACATTTAAGAGGGCCACAGAGCGGCCGAAGGCTCAGAAGGGCTGTTCTTAGAGCCTGCTTTACATTTAAAAGGCGGACAACTGGGTACGAGCACACCACTGGACCAGCAGCTCTGACGGACTTGGTGCCAGGGGTGAGCTTCATCCTTGAGTGGTCTCTGGAGATCAGCCACATTCCAGAGAGATCACGGAGAAACCGGCATTGTTGCTAAGTGGCACAGACAGACTGTTATGTATGGTTATGCTTACGTAATGGCTTAGCGCCTGAGACTGGAGGCGGAACTGTGTAGACGTTGGGTCGGTCAGATCTGGAGAGAAGCTGAGGTTGGAGAACTCAACGCTTCCTCCAAGGTAGAACACTGAGGAAGATGGAGAAGCTACAAACACAAGAAAACTTATTAAAAGATGATTTGATAACACATTTTTAAATAACACAAAGAAAACAATACTACAACACAGAAATGCATTCAAATTTATTTTAAAACTTCAATGAAATTCATACAATTTAAAAAAAAATGCCACCTTGGATAATCAAGTATGAGACACTTGACTAGATATATTGGACCATATTTTTCTCTTCAGCAGAGACTCTGAACTTACATGCAAGGAAATGAAGTGTCAGTGCAATGGCAGCCGAGAGGGGGAGGATGGGGGCAGTTCTCAGCGCCCACTTACTCCATGCCCCGCAATCTGCTCTCTTGCCCCCGGGGCTTTTGATGTCAGACCCAGCTTGTGACTCGCTGTTACTTGCACTTGACGTCTGGGAGGGCTTTGTCACAGAGTCCTGCTAAACACATGTTCAGAAACTTTGCATGAATATTTTCTATTCATTTGGTGACACTTTTCAGCTAACAATTTTGGTTCCCAGAACGTTCTAAAACGTAATTTTATGGGTGTAAAAATAACCATTAGAGAACGATCGTTTTAAACACTTTCTCGGAAAGTTTTGGAAATAAGCAATCCAAAAAAAAACGTTCTTTAAACGTTATTATTTGGTTCCTAAAAACAACCAAACGGAAAACAAAACCTAGCGTTAGAGAAACGGTCTGTATTTTCTTTTTGAAACGAATAAGCATTTAAGTTATGATCCTTTTTCATTTCTATCATCATGCAATAAGCAACATGTCGCATTTAATTGCCGTTCCCCTGCCTCATTCTGAACATCTTTTCATAAGGAGGAAGGGGTCGTGGAACAAGGATATCCTGGTGGGATTCCCCCGCGGGGTCGCACAAAGCGTAATTTGAGGGTCCGCTTTCCCACGACCCCTCTCAGCGGTGCAGCTCTCCATCAGTTTGACAAGCATATTCATGACACCATAAAGACCGACACTTATACACAGGCAGCCCACTCGTGTAACTAAGAAGTTTAAAGTGATTATCGCAGAAGAAATGCGGTTAATAATATACACAAAAGTCTATGCATTCCACAAAAGGAAAAACAAATAAATGCATTTATGTTTAATGATAATAAACATTAGAGATTTGATCAAAACATCATAATTGTCATACATTAGCCTTATCCGATACGCATACGAGCGCGGTGCTGATGGAAGTCTCTACCTGTGCAGGTGAACCAGCGGGGGCGCAGGGTCCCAAACCGGACACGCTGTAAACTTCGCAACTCCTGTTTTTGGGAAAATTCCTCATTGCCAGGTCTCTTATGGCTCCTTTGCAGCGATACAGAACGGTAACTTGGGCAGAGAAAGTAGCCCGAAAATCTAGTGCGATAACTCCTTTGATACCCGGAGAAACCCGACCTGAGCGGGTCTGGCGCTGCGAGCGTTCGCTCTCCGTATCCGTCCGTGAACAGGTGCTGCACGGGACCCAGCATGCACCGCGGCACAATGGGAGCACTATGAGCAGGTACAATCCACACAGCCATCCGTGCGACAGAAATTGTGGGCAAACTTCTCCCGTGTGCGTGTGCCATGGCCCACAATGGGCAGCCTGGTGTTGCATGATTAATGCATCATTAAATTAATCGCCGGGAGGAATGTATCATTATACCGGCCCATCTACTTTGGATTAAAAACAACGTCGCATAGCTAAAATAGTTGCTTAACAAGAATCACTGTGGATTAAATATTTCCCTGTTGTTTTCCCGTGTCTCACGTTACGAGCCAGCGAGGCATGCAGCCCGAGAACAAAGCGGACCCAATATCCCTGCATGCTGCCCACTGTATTGATTACTTATGAAATCTTGGTCTACTTTGAGACTTTATATCATTATTAGAGTATTGCTGAGTATGTGTGTGTGTGTGTTGAACATGAAACACTTACTGTACAAAGCATTTAAATGTAATATCTATTGTATAAGACAGAATAATGCTTTATCAACTAAAAACTAAAAACTGTCTCATTGTATTTTCAGAAATGAATACAAAATATTACTATTGTAAATTCTAATATAATTAATATTTGCATTATTAATATTATAGACTTGTTGTTTTTGTATGGGAGTATTAATATAAAGTCAAAAATAAATATTTTTAAAAATTTAAATATTAATACTACACTAACTATAAATATTATATCTTTCTGGTATACGCCCCTTTATATGTCAGAATTCATATGTAGATTTCCAACTACAAAAAAAACCAGCAAACAACATTGTTGTTCAAGACAAATATACTATAATAGTGTAACATGATTAACAAGACCAATAAATAACAATGTTGCTTTGGATCAGCTGTTGAGGTGAAAATGGCGTTGCTTGTTTTAGGACTGTACTTCATTATGGTTCATTGGATGAATATGCTTGGCTGTGCATTATACAATTGTTCATTTTGTGTCAATATGCCTTTGGATCCAGTCTATGAACTTGGCCACTCTGGTGTAGACTCCAGGAAGGTTGGGCCTGCCACAGCCGGAACCCCAACTCACAATGCCCGTCAGAAACCAGCGACCACCCGTGTGTGCTTGACAGGACAGAGGACCACCAGAGTCCCCCTGCAATCAAACGTTGGTTATATAAGACAGAGATAGCTCACCTAATGCAATAAAGAAGACAGTGCCCTAATAATGCTCTGAAACCAGAGACTAAGCCCATGTTTGGTCCATGAGGCAGGACCCAGTCCAATGCTTGTTATCTTCTCTCACCCGACAGGCATCCTGTTCTCCTGAAGCGACGCCAGCACACAGCATGCGGGGCGACACCGGGCCGTAGCTCCTCTTGCATTCACTTTGGCTAATAATGCTGACTTCTGCCTTCTGCAAGACTGTGGGCAGCACCTTATCTGAACATATGGAGAGAAAAGCAACTGCTTTATATTGTAAAACAGATTCTTAAACTTCAGTCAGTAACTTTCTTTGGTTACTCCAGTTATTGAATATGTAAATAACAGGTCAGTGTTTAAAACTGTCTTCTTATTTACATCGATTCGCAACAGTAAGTTTATAGTAATGATTTATCATTTGAGCTGTCTGTCCAGTTGCATGGAAATGTTAGTTTAGCTTCATTTGACTTCAATATACGTAAAGAAAAAGTGTGTTAAGTAACCTGCAATTTTATGGTTCAACCAGAGATGGCGACAGAGAGGCAAAAGTTACAGATTGCAGCTTTAATTAATAAAACATCCAGAAGCATCCAGATACATCTAGATTTTTCAGGCCCTCCTTACCCTGTTCAGAACGGTAGCCCCAACCAGTGACCCAACAGCGATGCCCTTCACTGAAGGTCTGGGAAGGGGCAGGCAAGCAGATAGGCTGGATATGTTGTCCTAGAGTAACGGGCCAGGCCTTCTTCAGCTGCACAAGGGCGATGTCATAGTCAAAGATTCTTGCATTGTAGTATTCGTGCACCACAATGCGACGGATCTCAGCCACATGCTTGGCACTGCCCTGATTCAGCATGCCCAGATGAGCCATCCATTGACGTGGATCTGATAACCTAAAACATGCAACATCGCACATGACTAAATAGCAGGCCTACGAGTTAACAAGTAAACGTTATAATTCAAAATTGAATGCATGATAAACAACAAAAGTTGGCTGACACTATATAAAGCAATTAAATAATCAAATAATTAATAGTATGTACTGTATGGTTAACTGTACTAACCTCTCTTTGCTGAAACAGTGTGCTGCAGAAATAAGCCACTCATCAGATAGGACTGATGCTCCGCAATACAGCTGACCGGAAAAATGTAAGCTCACCTGCCATGGCCACTCCCCCTCTACAGCATTGACTCCGCCCACAATTCGCTGCTGTGGGGAGGCGCTGTCAAAAACACGCTTTGAGAGGGTGGGATTGCCACAGGCTGCAAATAATAGGGACATATCAGTTTAAAGCACCCAAAATGAATGACGTGGGAGTGTAAAAAACGTCTGTGCACATTGACTTGTGCACGTTTGTGTTTATCTCTTTGTGCAAATATATATATTAGTCATGGTGCTGACAGGTAAGCGTTATTAGCCAAAGCCATTAACTTTTACACTGTTGCATTTGGGAGAAGCTTTTACCCAAAGCGACTCAAGCTATACATTTTATCAGTATGTTTGATTCCTGGAAATCAAACCCACAACCTTTTGCCCTGCTAACACAATACTCTACCAGTTGAGCTACAGGACCAATAAAGATTATATTAAAGACTAAGAGCATTCAGAAGGAGAATGAATGGTGATCAAAGCTCAGCTTGTCTTCTTTAATCTTCCTCTGATTCGATTCCAAAACACCCACACATACCAGTTAATGAACATGGTATCTAGTCAACCATTACAATAAGTTCAACAGATCATAATAATACCAGCAATATCATGAGAACACTGGGGTTAAACTTTAACTTGATGAACTTCTGAAGTCTCTTTGATGGATGTGAAACTTGCCTTAAAGTGCTTTTATATCTCAAACGTCTTCATTCATAAAACAGAGGCAGTATTAAGACATAAATCAGAAGTTCTATCTCATTTATGTTTTAGGTTTGTATTCAAATCTATTTTATGATTAACATGCTAGTTAGCATTCAGTTATGATGTCAAAACTCACCACAGTCATCCTCATCGCTGTGGTCCGAGCAGTCGGGTGAGCCATCACATTTTGCGTTTTTCTTCAGAATGCAGATTCCATTACCGCATTGATAACTGACTCCAGAACAGCTAGTCTCTGCATAGCCAACACATCAGTCACTGTACATACAATTGCTAAAACTCACGGTTTTGCTTGATTTTGTAAAGATTTACCCTGAGTACAGTTGGTCTCATCTTTACCACTTGAACAGTCCATCTCTCCATTACAAATGTACAGTGGATGCAAAGGGGACAAACCGCTGCAGATTTTGGGAGGTTTGGCTGTCAGATAGACATTTTTTTATTTTTAATGTTAATGACAAATAATTTTTAATATTAATAAATGTCATCAAATTAAAATAAAATTAAATCTAAACATACCAAGAAAGCCATACAAACATCTACTAACAATTTTAGGTAGTATGAACATTTCCAATAAATGACAAAAAAATGTTGTAGCTTGTGCTATATTTTCCTAAAATGTAATGCCATTTGATTTGTGATTTTGTTATCAAATGCAATTACATTACAATGTCTAAATCGGGTCACTGTATACTTCCAGTCATGCACAGTGAAAAATAAACTACAAAAATTCTTACCAATAGTATAAAAAAACATTTAGTCTCACCCATTTTATCTGGGTTTGTGTTAATTTTAATAGTGGATTTTAACATACAACAGAAAATCTCATCGCTTTCGTCCTGACAGTCGTCCACTCCGTCACAGCGCCGGGACTTCTCCACACACAGGCCTGTAGTGCACAGGAAGTGGCCCTCTGGGCATGCTTGAAGACAAAGAGCGAGACAAAGGGTAAGACCAGGACCTGATGTCCACTGGGTGCCATGAGTCACTGAACTGACATCATATATTATTCCCGTGTTCGTAAGTCACTACGGCACTAATGATAAATGACCGTTTGAAATTGTTCTGCGTTTCCTCTGTTTAGTAGCATTGTTCTTACGCTGGCTGATGTTGTAGCTGCTGTACGTGGCACTGAAGGGTTGGTCCGCATTTCGTGAGCTACAGAGGAAAACCACTTCAGGGTTTTGTGTAGGAATACGGAAGACGGTTGAGTGGTCAATGTAATTTCCGCA
>JAZGTK010021383.1:0-10642 GCA_036877625.1 Ambastaia sidthimunki
ATTATGTTTAAATCAGGAGATAATGCAAAAAACACAGCGATCAGAAATGAAGAGCGTCATCATAATATTATTTCTCTTATAATGAAGTGAGACGCACCTGCTGCCGGCGCTTCTTCCTCTGATTTTCATCACGCGCTTCATTTAGTTTTGTGGAGACTTTGGTGACGTCAAACCCGTTTGTCATCTGATGTTTTGTTACGGGTTTTATGAATTGGGATGGGCAACCAGTCCAATTGCAACTCCTGTTTCCCTGTCCACAAACCTTCTGTTGTTTCAAGCAGCATTTTATTTAAATGACTAGATGAAACGAGGAGTGTCCTCAACTATGTGCATGAAAACTATAGTGCAAAACCAGCATTTAAGTTCCCGGTGTAATGCGCTCTTGAGAGATGCTGACCTCTGCTGGAAAGATTCACCTCAGACTCCATATACAGTTAATAATGGGCCTCATATTATGTTTATTTCCTGCAGTTATTACTGCTTATATCTGAGATCAGAGGTCAGAAAGTTTGTTTTAAACCCCTCATGAAGTGCTTCACTGTATCTGCATTGTTTGTGCTATGAGCTTGAATTAAACCCTAAACCAGCAATTCATTAAACAGAGATGTGCTATTACTGTTCAATGCAGCCAGACTTGATTTTCATTATGATTAAATGAGTGAACAAAAGTCACAGATTTCTGGGAGAGGAGGGACTGCAGACTAGCTGGCGAGCAGAATCTGGGCGTTGTGATTTTTGACTTGTGCCAGTAAGAAACCACCCAGCAACCTCTCCAAACATATTAGTCTTAGTATAGCAAAGCCTTTCGCTCAAAACACTTCAGCACTGTGGCCACACTTTTCACCCAGACAAGCACCAGTCCAGCGGACACAGAACGTTCCCCTAATGCTTGTCATTGCTTCCCATTTGGTTATTTCTTTGGGAATCAGAATATAATGGTCTATAATATAATGGTCTATAAACATTCTTTACAAGGTTGTTTTTGCAACCTAAACCTAACGTTCCCTGAACATTAGCTGGTAATAACATTTTCTTCAGAAATGCAGGACTATATGTAATATTTAACTTTGGTGTTAAAGAACTATGAGAGTTATCAGGAATATAAAAAGCATTATTTTGCCTGTCCTGAAACTTCTATGTGCTGTATTTTTCAAAGCTGTTTCTCTGGTGACTTTGGCGAGAAATGGAGTTGCACGTTCAGACAGACTTGGAGTTAAATGGGTTAATTTAAGTACACAGTTCTTTAACAAACAATAACGCCCTGATATAACAAATATAACAACTTCACAATGTCATCTTAGAAGCAGGTCAAACAAACTATTGACTCTGTTAAGCTGACTGTCCTGCTAACAACATCGTTTTGGAGTTTTTAAGAACGAAGACGTAGTTTTTGATCTCCTTTACTGTTAAATTACAGGTGAGAATTGACTGCTGTATTATGTATTATGCTGTATTATGGTACTGACTGATTTTTTTGTCTGTAAACACTATTTGTCAGTGTAAATAATGGCTGTCCAATGCAGTATTTGCAGAGTTATACAATTACTAAAATGTATTGTTCAATCAAATGTGTTGTTGGTTTCAGGAAAGTTGAGGATGGATGGAAAGCTGTCTGAGGAACAGGTGAAATGTTTACTGGCCCCGTGGAGGTTTTCCTTCAGGACTGCTGGATTTGAAGAGCAGCTGCTGACGGCCCTTGAGCTGTTCGAACGTTTTCCTTTAGATATTACTGTGACTGGAGGAACGCCTCAGGCGAACTTCCAGCTGGCCTCTGCCGTCTGTGGACTTGAGGAACAAGACATGGAAGAGGATGAAGACGAGGAAGAAGAAGAAACAGATGAGGGAGAGGAAGACTGGGAGGATTATGAAGAAACAGATGAAGACGATGTTATAGAGGCTCTGAAAGAAACCAAACACCAAAGCAGCAGGAGAAAAACTGCACCGCTAGCAGAAAAAGCAGAATATATCGGATGGAGGGTTCCTGATTTTGACTCGATGCTTTCACACAGTCAGATCTCCATTGTTCGTGTCAGGACAGTACAGGGCCATCCCATTTCCAATTCCATCATTAAAACCAGCAGCCGGCTGTATGATTCTACACACTTTGATGTTCTGGTGGTCCTCACGACTAAAGCACACAAGGAGGACCACATGTGGCTGAAGATGGAGCTGCATGACAGAGAGAAGCCCTTCTATCTGGTCAAAGCTGAGCAGGTGTGGGACGTGGTGGAGGAGAAACCTTCAGGGCCGTGCATGACCTGCGCCTGGGAGCGGATGCGGGCTCGCAACCTGGAGCTGCAGAGGAGAAGGAGGGAAGCATTTGGAGAGACAGAGAGCCAGAGTTCGGAAAACACCTCCAGAGATGCAGCAGAGCTGGTGGAGATGAAGGATATTGGTGGACTGCTTGCTAAAGTCCTGCCTGAACTGCGGAAGAAAGCTTTTAGTCAGTTCCTGGTGGCGATCACAAAGGAGCTACGAGTTCCTAAATTACTGGCTGATGAAACACAGTGAGTCCATTTTTTGTGTTTAGAAATCTATAATATGATCATGTAACAAAAAGTTCACAGAAAAGTTTGTTGTAGATCAGCACAAACTAACATACAAAAAAAATTATTCTGATCAGACAGCATGCATCTACATTTTTATATTAAATTCATGATTTTTCATTTTAGGGTTGTTGTCTCTACGGCTTTGAAGTTTAGGAAGATAAACCAGGAAGACCTTGACCAGATCTCCAAGCTCTCGCAGTCTAGAGATCTGACAGACCATCCCTCTAAACTTCTGGAAATCTTGACAGCTATTGATAACTTCCGTCTGGATGTTGGTGTGTTGGGTCAGACGGGCTGTGGTACCTCCAGTCTGGTTAATGCTCTCATGGGCTTGAAGAACGATGAGGAACATGCTGCCCCTACTGGTGTCATTGAAACGACTAAAGAAGCTAAAGAATATCCCTACCCAGATTTTCCCAAAGTCTGTCTTTGGGATCTTCCAGGCCTTGGAAAAATAGGTGATCTTGGTAGCCAGTCTACTGAATCCAGCTTCAGTGAAGCTCAGCCTGTAGCTTCTACACATGCTCTGTGTGATGTGTACTTACTGGTGTCTCCTTTAAGACTTAGATCAGGCATCATACAGTTACTGCAGCAGTTGTCCTCACTGGGGAAAGAGAGTTACCTGGTTCTCTCCATGATGGACTTGATTGAGGAAAAGTTTGTCCTGCAGGTGAGGGAATGGGCTGAGAACATCTTGGGTAAACTGGGTCTACAGCAGAAGTTATTTTTGGTTTCCGCCCACCATCCAGAAACTTTGGACTTTCCCAAGCTAAAGGAGACGCTAAACAACGCTTTACCAGGCCACAAGAAAGTGGCTTTTGCTCAATTCGTAGCAAAGCAGCTGGATCAGGATGTGTTCTGGAAAAGATCAGATTCATGCAAATTGATGTAGTTTTAATTCATCTTATTGCACCAATAAAAGAAGTACCATGAGTTCTGGGCATGTAATATTCTGAAGTACAGAATTCATACAAAAATCAAATGTATTAGATAAAACAACAAGCAGATGCATAAACAATGTCCTCTCACATTTCCAGGATGTTTTATGTTATGTTAGAGTTTTTTGTTTGACAGGCTCTTTACACATTTTTTCATGCCTGTATGATATCAGCTCTCTTGTTGTGTTAGTCAGAAGCAACACCCTCTTTGTTCACATGTGCTGTTATTATTGTTGTTTCAAAATGATTACATCACATTTCTGAATTGTTTTCTGTACAAAAATGTTTTCTGTACAAGTTTTCTGTTTTACACTTTATAACAGAAGATGTTTCTGAATCCATTGGTCTGGACTGAGATCTTGTCTCACTAAAATACTAGTTAGCAGTTATAGTAGTTATATTGGTTAATACTAATTACTAAAACAGGAGTGATGTCTGCATGTGGGCATTTACAATTGTACCTGATGTCCCTAACCAAAGTGTTAAGTTGTTTTTAGGCTGTTGCTATGCAGTTGTTAGACTGTTCTGTGAGGTTGCTAGGGCATTGCTATGCAGCTGCTAAGTTGTTCTGAGTTTTAAGCTCTATGCTGTGTGGCTGCAGGGTGTGCCTAGGACTGGACCAAGTGGTTGTAAGAATGTTTTCCTAATAACGTTTAATGTTATTATAAGAGTTGGAATGTTAAAAAGTCCATTTGTTTAGACATTGTATTAACATTATTGCCTGATACTGTATTTAAGAACATGATTCAAACATTTTTTATTCTGTCATTTATTCTGTCATGTTCCACTAACTGCTTAAAAATGTCATTTTAATATACATGATATAAAACATTCCACTAGCGTTACTGCAAGAATGTTTTCTGATAACTTTTGAGGGAACGTTAACTGGGTAGTTGCTAAAAAAGTGGCACACCTTCCATTAACACATGATTTGAGGTTTAAATCACACCTGTAGTACAAACATGACACATTACAAATTGTTTATCATCAAGTTAATTTTAAGGTTATTTAGGTACAACAAATTCCTAACCGTTTATATAAGCAATAATAATAGTGATACTGTTAACAAGCATCAATAACCAGCTTAACTGCTCAGATGTGAAACAACCAAAACATGAAAGTGAATTTTTAGTGAGTGTTTGTGTATGAGTTCATAAGTGAAGCAGTCAGCAGTGAATCCGGTTTACTGGCTTCCATTGAGTCATTGAATCTGGATCACACTGGATCTTCATCCCTGATACTCACATGGTTTGTTTTCTGTGGTGAGAAACACGAGAATCTTTACATCCACCAAACTTTGGAGGCAAAGCAGTCTGTTATTAACCTATCAATTTTAGGTTGTAAAACGTTAGATTTAGGTTTCATGAAGAACATGTAAAATGAATCAGCTTTCACTTGCCTGAAAAGATGTTTTTAATGTAACATTTAAGATGGTGTCAACTGCAGTCACCTTCCAGACAACTCCAACTCAACATGAAGCTCATAAGTCATGGACTGTCTGTGCAGTGTTTCCTGAAGCTCAGGATAAGAGTGGAGATGAGAAGGTTCAGGAGTGAGGAACTGTTAGATGTCTTCAATAGAGTCTCAACAAGAACACACATTTGACAGTGGATGCTCTTCAGGGTTGGAAGCATACCAGGAACAATTTTAGGTTGTGAGAATGATTCTATATAATAGAAATTATAATTATAATTCTTCCATTATATAATAAAAACGTTATTTTGACCAGATTTTAGGTGTTGTATTAATGTTACTGTTTGTTAGAATGTTATTCAAACTTTTTTTTTAATTTGTAGTGTTTTTTAAATGTTTCACCAACAACTTAAGAACAGCATTTTTTATATGATATATAACATTGCAAAAGTTTTACTAATGTTACTGCAAGAACATATTTGATAACTTTGAGAAAACTTTTAGAGAACATTGTCCAATTCCTCGCTGAGGAAGAAGAGGCAGACAGGGATGAAGAGATGGCCGGTTCTCCAGCAGTATGTTCTCTGATGTACCCCGGCTCTTCACTACAGCTGGCCTGTTTCTGACTGGAAATCTCAAAGTCATTGCTGGTGTGGGAGTGTTTTTCCTGTCTACTTTCATGAAGGACCTGATGTGGGAACGTCTCACGCGAGCTACTAAAGTAAGAACCTCAATGTTTACCTGTCGCATGACCTGCTGTAGCAGTTTTATTATGTATTTGTTTATGTAAAACTGAGCAATCATCAAATGTGAGTTAAAACTGCCTTCAGGAAGTAACTTCTGTTGATTTGTGGAGCCTTTAAATTTAAATTTAAACATTTAAATAGAATTTTACATTAGAGTGAAATTTGACTTTATAAACAGTTTTATTGTGCAACAATATTGAATATTGAAATATTTTTTATATTTTATGTGTAACACTTTTCCTCTTAAGTCACACATTGCACAGCTTGTGGTGATTCTTCCTGGAAATATCCAGTGATGTGAGATTTACTGTGATCTGTTGGAAGCTACAAGAAACCACAGAGTGTGTGTGTGTGTGTGTGTGTGTGTGTGTCTTCTGAACCACACCAGTGTTCAGGACGTGTGAAACTTTAAATCAACACGTCTGACTGTAAGTGATGCTGCTGTGTTTACAGTTTAAACATGCTGTACGTGTGCATGACAAAAACATTTATACTGCCAAAGCAGTTTCTGAATAAAATCACATGTGCAGCTTAAAGTACGATAATGCAGTTCAAATACTTATAATCAGTGTCTGTAGCCCACTATTAAATACAATAAAATAGAACATAATAATAAATGAAATTTTTTTTTTTAATGTTTTCAAATTATTATGAGTTTCAAGTTTGTAATCTGTCTAGTAAGAACTTGCTGGTGTGATTGTGTTGTTGATGTGGGTTTGGGTTAAAGATAAACTCTGCATGAAGCAGGATTGGACACCCCTGCTCTAAAGTCTTATGGCTCAAGTTCAGAGATGAACTCTGAAGTGTTTTCTTGTTTGGCTGCAGAACATCTAGAGCTTCTTCAGTATCTTCTCCATCATGAATGAGAACCGCGGAGAATCCTTAGGATTAAACAAAAATATACAAACAAAATATATAAACTCATATTAATTGTTATAAATGAGAAATTATAATAAATAGAACAGTTTGTATATCATATATTTTGGAGCAACCAGGCTTTAGGGAAAGCACTTGCATTATATATAATAGTGTTAACTATGGTAAGTAAATCTAGTGTGTCAGTTCATGTGGAAGCAGAGCTTGTGTTCTGCTGAGGTGGAGTTTGGGTCCGCTCCAGTTATACAGAACTTTCTTTCTCCATCGTCTTGTTTCCGCTCCAGATGGTTGGTCTGATTCCCTCTTACAGTCTATGGCAAGATTTTGGCCTGATCTGATGAGAGAGATTTATTCTGATCCTTTCCACTTAAGAGATCAGACACTTGCTGCAGGTATCAGCACTTTGGATCAGCCAACCACTTAAAGCAGGACAAATAATGAAGACATTAAACTATAAGCACATGAGGGTGTTTCATTTTAAATGACATTTTAGGCAACATTTTTTCTTTATGGTTGCTGTGAATGTCCTGATCAGTCAGTTTTGAGGATTTGTGTTTTTTTAAACTATTATATTACATATAAACTATTTGAGGTGTTGTCAGATATTATTATGGTATTATGGGATGTCTCTGTAGAAACAGAGTCATGTCTTGCAGAGGTTTCACATGAACACTTAAGAATTTTGTAAATCAGAGTGAACTGAGTCTTCTGTTTTTTTCCAGTGTCCTGATATAATCAGCAGCTATTCGACTGCCTTAAATTAAATTAAATGAGAGAAAATCATTGTTTTTAATTAGAATAAAAGCTCTCATGGGCTGCGGAGAGACGAGCTGTAGCCCGTGGACCACAGACATTTTATGACTACAAGAGACAAATGAGAAACGTCTGTGTGTTTTAAAACAAAACTTTATTCTTACTGAAGGGTGAATATGTTCATGGCCAAACCAAAGAGAAACTGAATGTGAAGTATTTGATAAGACATGTATGTAATCAGAAAGTTGGGCTGTTTCATATTGAATATATTTATTTATTTATGATGATTTGTAGAGATGTCATTGCAGAGTTTGAGAACATTACCACAGATGTTTTAATAGTGTTTTGTTTAAACTTCTGTAGAACAGTGATGTCAGAGTTGGCAAGTAATTTTACATACATAAATCAATTTCAAATGTTCATGTGAAGGAATCAGTTCATATCTCTGATTCATTCATTCATTTGTTTGGCACAATGTAGTGTGATAAGTTTCACTCTGCTATTGGTCAAACAAACAGATAGTCCCGCCCCAAATTCAAACCATTGACTAATCCAATTCAACCTCTTGGGAAAATCAACCTTCAAATGGCTTACAGTTGACTCTTCATGTTACAGTGCAATCAAGACGGTTTTAATATCCATGTCGACTTTTAATCTGGCTGTATTTTTGCCCTTTGGCTACATTCTGCTGCAGAAGAAATGAATCTCACACTGATGGTCTGTTCTTCTCTGTGTGCTTTTAGGAAACAAAATGTACGCAAGCAGAGCAAGCCAGGAACTGTTCCTCTGGTGCAATAGAAGAACGTGTTTGCTGATTGATCTGAACATCTTCAGGGTTTTCTGACATGCTTTGCTAAGTTCAGCTGCTCCTTTCTTACTGTTTATGAAGTTGCTTCTTCTCACAGAGACTTTACAAAATGTTCCATTAGAATATAATCAAGTTTTCAGTCAAATTAAATAGTGAATTCTATGTTTTTTTTTGTGGACTGTCAGTACCAGCTCAGCTGACAGAGTAATACACTGCAAAGGTTGTGGGTTCGATTTCCAGGGAACACAAGTACTGATAAAAATGTATATCTGGCATGTACTGTAAGTTGCTTTGGAAAAAAGTGTCTGCCACAGTGAATACATCTAAATGTAATTATCAGTTATCATCACTTTTCAATATTGTGTGTATTTTTTCATCGTTTTTAGTGCCTTAACATTTTACTGTATTTAGAAGCTTTGAGCTTGTTTGTGTTGCTCTGATTATCCTGTTAAAGATTTATCACTGTAATGAGGAATAAGCCACTCTTTACCTCCTCAGTCTATAATCCAGTCATCTCAATCTGCTGCTGTTTAAAACATTAATAATAGAGAAAATGTAAGATTGCTTGGGTTTTAGAGTTTAGAGTTTATGGCTGATCCTGCTTATAAACTCCAGTCCGGTTTTTCACAGTGTTCATACACTGGCTGTCAATGAGATACCAAGTCATACTATGGCAAAGGTTTAACTGAACGTTCATTAGCTGGCGTTTCGTTGACGATTTCTAATAGCAAAAACATCAAAACATTAATGTCGAATATAATATAACGAATATAATACAGTAGTAATATTAAAACATAAATATAACTATAAACACAGATTTATGCCGAAGAAGAGCACAGAAGTAAATTTAAATGAATAAACTAAGTAAATCTAAATCTTTAAACAGACTCTCATGAAGCAACACAAATCTGGTATTTGTATTATTGTTATTTGTATTATTATTGTATAAATCTGTGAGATAAAGTCAAGAGGAAATACAGGAAGACAATAGAGATTTTATTGCGTCCTCACTCTACAATGACGAAGACTGGCTTCTGATGACGTTGAGCACTTTCCTCCAATCGGTTAAGGTTTCTCTGAATATTAATCAGGTACGCTGACGTAGCGCCGTTACCATCCAATAGCTGAGGTCGTACTCTTGCGTTTTAATAGCCTGACCTTCACCATAGTAAACACGCCTTCCGGCCGGGCGGCTTGACTCCGCCCACACCTCAATTGTGCTTGTGGGTCGCTGCGTCCATTTTTGTGTATTTCAGAAATCTGCATGAATTAAGAAACGCGGAGGACAGCGAGGGGTGCTGAGAGACCCCCAAACGCAACAAACGAGCGGACATCTGTAGTGTGAGATGCAGAAGATCCCCAGCACGGCGGCGGTGGGTCGGACGGGCTCGTACGCGATGATGGACGAATAAAAGGCAAGAGGCGCTTTCATCTCATCCCAGACATCTGAAACATAACGTGAAGAAAATCTGCCTTTTATTCATAATGCATCGTTTCTCTCTTCAGTTTAGTGTGGAAGAGACATTTTCTCTAAATGCACCAGCTGTGTTCATTTTCTATTGCTCATTGATCGTTTGATCTAATGCTGTAAATTTCACCTTATTAAGTCTAAGAGTTTCCATTGCTGGCATTGCAATAATAATAATAATAATAATAATGATAACCAGTTATTTTCATTGCAGTTATAATGCATTATTTTAAATAGTGTAAAGCAGCGCAATGGCCCCACAGCGAGCTGAGAGAAGATGCGCTGATTCCGCCGGTGATCATTCATCACATCAGGCTTGTGTTCATCTCACAATATGTCTGATTATTGATTTTCTTCAGTGTTGGTCTGTAGAGATGTCTGCTCCAGCCGGGCCCCGCAGCGGGCCTGTTCTGCCGGAGATGCCCGACCTGAGTCACCTCACCGAGGAGGAGAGAAAGATCATCCTGGGCGTGATGGACCGGCAGAAGAAAGAGGAGGAGAAGGAGCAGTCCATGCTGAAGTAAGCGCGTTATGATGCTGCGGTGTGTTAAATGAGAGCTTTGCTTTGCATTTCCATTAAAACGTGCGCTGAGGTTGCGCTGGTGGTCTGTCGGTGAGACCCGCGCCAGTCGCGTTTGTCTCATAGTCTTTTCATATTGAAATCAGGCCTGATTTACTCTCTCGGCTTCGGGTTGTGCTAGAAACTGACGCCATTTTCGCCTTTATTATAATGCACACTTCATAATATCAGCTTGTGGCGCGATGAATCGATCTGAATATCAGCTGTTGGGACCGGAGCTGTGCGGCTGCGCGGCGGCGTGAGTTTCAGCACCACGCCGCTGTCCAGCGAGCGCCTTTACAAACCCGCTCAACCCAAATACTAACAATTTAACCGTGTTTAAACTGCAGTTAGCTAGTGCATTAGTTAACAGTGTCATTAGGATGTTAGATATCTGATCTATAGAGCTGTAGATCTATTACTGTCTATGGCAAAACAAATGGCTCGTTTTTGTCACTGGTTTCATAGTGCGGGATGCATAATGGTTAGTTTACTCAACCTTCAGCTCTATAAATTGTTCATTATTAGTGTT
>JAZGTK010021384.1:0-10642 GCA_036877625.1 Ambastaia sidthimunki
TACCAAAACTCACATCTTATCCCAGTCATTCTGAATGCATCACACATCTATGTGCCACTGCTGATGCTGAGCGCTGGGCAAGTTTCTTGTCAATAAAGTGGCAACAGATGGTAGATAAAATCTTGTTTGAATTTTGAACACTTACAACACTAAAATTTTATTAGCCCTGTTGTTTTATCTCATATTTTAAAAGAATAGTTCACCAAAAAATGCAAATTCTATCATTATGTACTCATTTTATTTCAAAGCTGTACAACTGTAAATAACGCCAAAATGATCATTTTTGGGTGAGCGATTCCTTTCAAACGACGAGTGTCTCAACGGATTGCCAAAGGTATTTGTGATTATCTCAAGCGACAGCAGATTTAACAAATGAAAACAGACTTCTGTGACAGCCCTTATTATACTGGATGATACCGCATCAGAGTTCATCCAAGTTGATTATCCCAGTAACCCTCATTAGAAAAAATACATCAATCTTTCTGCTCTAACATATCAACCGCAAACAGAATTATGCAGAAGAATCACATGAGACGTCATTAGAGAGTCAAAGATTCATTTGTAGTTGTCATCTCAGCACTGAAATCCCTGTTCAGAACTGTGTCTCATTGAGTTCCCACATTCACATTATGAGCCTGTATCAGCAGCCATTTTCCAAAGCTACAGACTTTTCCAAAGCTGCAATCTAATTATTTACTCTCCATGAGTATCAAAGCTTACTGATACAATTAATATCTATTATTCATGGACCATTAAAAAGCAGCTGTCTTATAGATATGATGGACTATAATTGAATATGTTTAACATAACTTTTTTGACCGTTAATGGCTCTCAAATGAAATGCTAATCTCTAAGTGAGTGATTGATATGCAGAGTGTATTTTAATGCCAGCAACATGCAACAAAATGGAGGAAGATGCTGTCAGGCTAAAATGTGATTGGCTAAAAATCTTTAATGAAAAAAATTAAGAAGCCCATTGACTCCATATCTTACTAAAAGGGCTCATAAAAATGGATGGAAAGATGTGTTATTGCATTGATTAAAGGTTAAAGGTTACCTTTTCATTGGCTGTTCGGTCTGTTTTGGGATGGGGGTAGAGGAATAAGAGGAGGAAAGGGGTGGAGAGAAATGAGAATCTTAGTAGATGGAGGACCAGCCCTTGTTTAAACAGGATTCCAACTAG
This sequence comes from Ambastaia sidthimunki, assembly GCA_036877625.1. Lineage (NCBI taxonomy): Eukaryota > Metazoa > Chordata > Actinopteri > Cypriniformes > Botiidae > Ambastaia > Ambastaia sidthimunki. The sequence continues at coordinate 1,184 of JAZGTK010021384.1, forward strand.
GATTATGAAGAGCTTGTCAGAAGAACTGCTCAGGCGGGATGAAGAAACGTAAGAAGCCGGTACGCTGCTCCTTTCATTTGATTACGAGCTTCTCTGAATATTTGCACTTTGTATAGCAGTGATGATAATGCTGGATGAGATCTCTGGCTGGCTGTTTCTCATTTTAGTCTGGAGTAATGGATGTGTAGGGGAGAGAAAGAGATGTGATGGTTCCTTGTTTTGGAAGTTCCGCCTTTGGATACATCATTCATAAGAAATCATTAATGCTTGATGCCTTGAGTTCCTGACGCTGTGCCTGCCAACATTACCTTTGTAGTTCATCCCTTCGAAAATGTAATTGCATGCCCTATGAGAACGTGAATCATCTACTTTACATGTTGTCTGTGTAATTTAGATGAAGTTTGAAAGCAGAGAAGACAGGCCTCTTACATGTGCATGAGTCTATTCATTCAGTGGGAAGGTGGGCATGTATCTATTTCTAATTTTCCAAAATAAGGCTCGTTTCACACCACATGCATAAGCAGCAAGCTCGCATTGTATGCATTTCTGCTACAGCTGGATGCAGCTGAAATGTTGATTTCTAGATTACTACAATGGTTTTGTTTCATTATTACAAATTATTAAATGGTTATGGGATGTGAGGCTTTGATAATCATTTCAAAATGGATCGTTGTCACGTTTGATTTACATGAGAAAGTGCATTTTTATCCAATTGGTTATATATTGTTATAGAATGGAACCCAAATCCCAAATGTGTAACAACAAATTGCTTAAATCACCTTTTTACTGGATAGAAAGTGATGTTTGTGTGTGACTTTAGCATGCTGTGCACAGCAAGTCCTGCTACATAACACCATACAGCTTAAGCAGTGTAACAGCTTAACATGTTAACACAGGCCCTGAATATATGTTTCAATGTGCAGTGCATTCTGTGAGGACAGAATGCATTTAGATTAGGTTTGTACTACTGTGTTTATGGAAATAAGGAGGTTTTTAGTTTCCTGTGGTGATCACACACCCCTAATGTATTCCAGATATAGACTAGTCCACATTCATGACTAAACCTCTTCAGCAACCGTCTGCAACCTGATAACACACACTTCAGCCTCCCACGCAGGCACAACCTCTCAGAGACGACATGGGCTGTACTCACGATTGCTGCTGCTTCCTGCTGGTACCCCAAATGTGTTCACACTCAGCATAGAAGGCATCTGTTTCCACTCCACTTTTAGATTTTCTGAAGAATCAGATATGAATGGTTTCATCACGCAGTAATTACGGACAGCTTAAGTCATCTCACCTAGCTGATATAAGAACAATTTTATTTCCTGTAACTTCAGTGTTGCTTCCTGTATCGTAAAGATACTGCCTTATAAGTTGTACTAAAACAGCTCAAATGTTCACCTGGAAGAGGCCCTCTACCTCAGATTGTCTCAGCACAGTGCATGTGTTGGTGGAATAGAGATCTGGCTGTTTCTAGCGTTCAAGTGTTGACTATTACCTTTAAAAGGTAATTCAAGTCAGTCGTATATTGCATTCTTCTCCTAGCTCAGCTGCTGTTCCCCTAAACCAGCTATGTGTTTATCCTTTTTTAACAGATTTTTATGTAGCACATTAACTTGATAAATTATATTAACTTGAGCAACCGTGTGAAAAATATGCTTGTGACTATATCATTTTGAATGGTGGTCGAAAGGCATCCAGAAGCCATTAATTCTCATTGTTAAGGACTTCCTAAAGAGGCAAACCTGCAGACGTGCTTTAGTATGTCTGAGTCTCACAGCAAGGCTCTTTGTGTAATTCCCTATGGTGAGAAAAAGTTTGCACATAAATAATGAACCTCAATGTAAATCAATTCAGTCTCCACCACATCAAATTAGATTAATGACCCACATGGAGGCTGAAATAATTCAAACATTCAAAAAACATTCAATGAGAGTTTGTGGCCCTGTGTGAAACAGAATTAAGGAATGTGTTGTTTTTAAATGGCATTGGTACAGCTGGCAATTGATAAGGAAGATTTTCTTATCTGTTCCATGTTACCTATATTCCTGACACAGGTGTCAGGAGGACACCTAAATGAGGACACTGCCTCACTTTACCTCAGAACAAAATATGTTTTTGTTGGACTTAGACAAAGCTGTCAACCTGTAATGTTTTTCTAGGCTCTGTCATAAGTGGTCCCACAAAGTCCTTTAATTTTTAATTACTATTAAAAGCAACAATTTTTATAGTGTTTTTACTCTACCGAGTAATGCAATTCTGCGCTGCCTTCAAATTCTGTTCGTACATAAAGATTTGGTCCCAGGCACCATGAATTCACATGACGACCCTATACCTACACAATAAAAGAAATAAACAGAAAATATTACGAATAGAAATAGTTCACTTTAACCAAAAATAAAAATTACTTCATTATTTAGGTTGTTGTTTGGTTCTCATAAAAAAAGAAATAAACAAATTACAACATGAAAGTTTTGGACGATACACAGGTGAAATAATGATAGAATTATCATTATTGGGGTGCATCTTGATATAATAGTTTCACAGACCCTCCCAAAGTAAAACTCACTTAGAAATAAAGAAGAAATTAATGTAAAACACTTTTTGCAGGAATCATTGAACCGTATAAACAGGAAGAGAAAGACAGTGAGACATACAGTACAAGTTGGGACTCTCTCTGCCTCTTGGCTGCACTCTTAACAAAGAGGTTATCAGTGAGAGGAACAAGAGAAGCCGTGCTCTGTGTTTATTGCTTTATCACTAATTAACGCAGTCTCAGTCCTGCTGATGAGCGCTGTGTGAAGCGTACGGTTGGTCGCTGCATAATTAGTGAGGTTTTCATATTCTGCCTTTGATTCTCGCAGTGAGAGATGTTGATCCCACCTCACTCTCTCTGCGGGGGACGAGCGATTGTGCTGCCGCAGCAATCGGGCCCCTCACATGGGGTCGTGAAAAACTGTAAATTGTTCTTCAGGGCTTTTTGTTACTCACTATGAAATTTATCTCTCAAAACAGATAAATAAATCAAGCTCCAGGTCAGAGGTAATTTTTTGTAAGCGAAGTTATCGAAAATAAAACAATTTACCATCCAACCAATAGATTAAGGAATGAATAGACTGTTCAGACTATAAAACAGTTACTGTGTACAGAAGTATGAATGTTTATTATTGACATACCTTTTTCTTCTTCTGTTTTGAAAAATAGAATTTGAAATATGTCAGATATTTAAAAAACTGAATATTTTTGTTGAAAAATTCTAAAAGCATTCCATCATCTGTCAAAGCTGTGTTCCAGCTATAAACTGGAACTAGCTAAGCCACTGCACTGTTCCAGCTGAATGTGTGTGTGTGTGTGTGTGTGTGTGTGTATATATATATATATATTACCCTTACATGGAATGTGTACCTCACACCAAGTCAGTCACAGTGGATTAGATTATGGTGTATTTAGGAGTCAATGTGCTTGTCGTTTCTGTATTAGTCAAACTGGTGTTGGTATTTTAAATGTATGTGCAGAGGTGCCAATGGATTATGTGTGGAAAGTCACTTTGTAACTCTTAAGACAACAGTAGGAAAATTTAATTAACAGACCTGTGTGGGTTTGTTTCTCAAATGTTAACATCACAGGATCACTTAGAATGTGTTGGATACTAGATAACAGATGAGACATTATATAATATGCTAATACTGCAGGTCTACTACATTCCTGTAGCTTAACAGTAGAGCATGACAACAGTGATGCCAGGACCATGGGCCTGCCAACTGCATAAATGCAGTGTGTAAATGTAGTGCATAAAACAGTCCTCAATGAGGAAGATAGTGTAGATAGCTGGCATTTCAATTTTCAATCTTCCTCTCCTTATAGACAAGCTGTTTTTTTATGAAGGGAAAGTATTAAGGCATTTTTCCTTGACTTGTCATTACCATTGGCTGATTATATCACATGCACCAGTAAAACATCAAGGGCTAAATGTGCACTCTTCCTCTGATTTAACCCGCAAGTTAATTACAGTTTTCCTTTAGGGCAGCATCGTTAGAAGATATGAGACTCATTAAAATAAAGCAATGATTTAATAACATTAACAATTATCCTGATGTGAACATTAAGCTTACAGGACGCAAAGGTCTGGTGAATTAAGACATCCATGCTGGTGCTGACACTTATTCTATAGGGGCACATTTAAGCGTAGTTACTGTAATATTTCAGCCTACATCACTAAAAGATCATCAGAACCTCGTCCTGCTTCTTCATTTAGCTACACATGCTCTCCAAGATGGAAACAAGTGATGATCTGACTATTTAAAATGTCACACTCTTAGTTAAGTAGTGCCTTCTTGGAAACACGTCAAAAGTGTAAAAAGTGAAAAAAAACTCTTGCTGTTTTTAGGTTCTGTGTTTAACAGCTGATTGTGTGAGCTAGTTGTTTCTCCAAAGCGTCACATCCAGCTGGTATCCAGGTGTGTGTGTGTCTTGTTTATCGATCAAATGTCTGCAGAAAGATGGTAAAAGTCACACACACCTGTGTGTGACTGAAAAAAACAGAAAAATATCCACCTTGGAGTGGATATCTAAAGTAATTATAGAACTTACAATCTTTTAGCAGTAGTCGTTATAAAAGCCTATTGGTTATTTAAAAACACAAATTAATACAGCAGATACGGTTTCTCGTTTCTCTACTGTTAAATGTTAAATAAGAACTGAGAGGCGTCTCTATTCGAATGCTAATGTGGGGATGACCATGCGTGCCGTTCGCATGCTGTACCTCATTGTTCCGCATGATTATATTTAATTTTGTGTAATTATTCCACAGCTAACACTTTTTTCCGTCCCATCATCCCTCTACGGAGAGCTCGTTCACATGCTGGCCCTTCAAAGTGATGGTGCAATTGAGCGTCAATCTCAAGAGCAGTGTTTGCTTTTAAAAAGTCGTTTCTTAATTGCGCTGCAAACAAAATGTGTCCTCAATGTCCACACAGCTCTCGCAGGCTGTCGAAGCTCATCACATTAGTTTGTCCACATCAGAAGAACCAAGATAGTCTCTTAGTGGAGATATAGAACAGCCTGGCTTAAAAATAGCTTATGTTGCTTGATTGCACAGGGGGCGAGTGTGTTATCTAAAACCTAAAACTGCCAGGGCAAAAGACCAGAAAATGGTGGAGGCCCATGTAAGGGTATTAGACTCGGTTCTGGTTCAGTTAACAGAGCCAGAGAGGACCATTCACAAACCTTAAGCTGATTACAGCCAGGTCTGAACACCAGACAAAATAAATGGCCTAGGTTTTTAAAAGGCATCTCTCGCTCGCTTTTACTGTCTCTCTCTCTTTTAGGCTTGCATGCGTGTGTCAACATATAAGAGCAAAGAAATTTTGTCCATCTGATTCAATGGTACATTGAATGGTACAGGTAGTTCTGTTGGAATATACCATTCTGTTTAAGTAATGTTTTTCATACAAATAGTCAAAAAAGGTTTCCCACAGACCAACATATGCACTGATTATATCAATATATAATATTAAATGAATTGCAAATAGCATTAATATTGACTTTATAATATTAACAAGTTTGTTGCATTGTTAAAGATTATTAATACAGGAGAAATGCTATAGAAAATACTAGCATTTCAAACGAGAAAAACGCAATACACAGTGTGGAATGTTGCAATTAGAATGTTGCAATGAAAATGTGTTAATGTCATGAGGCATGTTGTATGGATTCAAATAAAGTCCAATTGACTCCATATATAGCTCCCCCACACAGTTACAATCAATACAGTATTGAACGGCTAACAAAGAAGCCATTAAATTCTCTTAATCACATAGCTTGGGGAAATAACCAATATTCTTAGTGAAAGGTTAACTTACAGGTACAAATTGTTCATTAAATATGAGGTAGGAACATGTCTTTGGACGTTATTATGTGTGTTAGTATACACTGCTTTGTCAATGACTGTGTGTGTGTGCTTACTTAAGTAAATCTGTCACCTAATGAGTGTCTTCCTATAACCTCTCAATTCAAACAAAAACTGTTCCTTTGCTGTAAGCATCTGCTTTCTCCAGAGTATGTGTGTCAACACAAGCTCAATGTGTCATTGCTCATTCTGGGAAATCTAAACACAGGTCACTATGGAGACTATAGAAGATCTGCCTGGACATAACTTACAAATAATGTGACAAAGAATAAGTGTTTCTTCCTCTAAGTCTTGTTTATCTATTTGCATTATATTTAGTGTAGTTTCAGGACATAATTGGCAACAGTAATAAAGCAGGCAATAAACAAGACATCCGCGTACATTTTTTTCATTAATCATATATGATCATTAACATATTTTGGTCAGGAAAAACAGACACTGTTTAAACAAGGCTCAGAGGTACACTTGTTTTTAGTTTCGTTTTCCTTGTGATTTTACATTCATTTTGTGCTCTGTGTTGGTTTCGCTGACTGTTCTTGAGGTGGAGGGACAATATTGGTGATGTTTACGTCCCTCACACGTCTCCTCACCACCCACCAATTTCCATCACCCATGTGGTTTGTCTTCTGTGGATGTGTGACTTTTTGTGTCATATAAGAGTGTGCAAACATGTTTTAAAACTGGACCTGGCTGTGTGTTGTGCCTACAGGGTTTCTCTGCCTCTCCCCGTTTAAATTTAGTGCAGCCCATGACACGCCAGATGAGGTGCTGTGTGTCTTTGCACTTTTCACAACCTGTTTCACAATCTGTCTGCTTCACCAACACACACACACACCTCTTTTTAGAGATTTGCTAATATTCATTTTTACACTTCCACCCAAATATCACATTCAGTATTGAGACAATATTTAATGATGGCCGCACTGACTTTTATGTAAATGAATCAAGGTTTTGTACTGATTGATACTATGTACACAGAAATGCTCAGAAAGTGTGCTGTTATTTTTAATGTCGGTATCATAAAATTTTACATTGTTTAATTATTGTCTGAGCTTACAAATGAACACAGCTAACAGCATTGCTGCATAGCTTTGGTTATTGCCTATGGCCTTGATTTTCTGAATCACCCTGTTATGCAAACCTGCCCTCTAGAGGTTTAACAGTGACATGTTTCATAATTTACAACAAGCAGACAGCACCACTGTCAGAGATTCTGGTTAAGCTTAACAAACAGCAGGATCCATTGTGATTGATTTTAAAGTCATCAGCCCACATCAGTGCTTAGAGTTTGCAAAAAATGGCTCAGGTGTGTTTCGCATGGAGTTGTACATGTGATTGATTTTGTACTCCACGTCATCAACTATATTCTCAGAATTTCAAAACTGAACTTCTCTGATTTAGCCATGATTTGTTTTGACTCTTTGTTAAGGCCAATGTCTAAAAAAGCAGTATTTTATTAACTTCTGATGCTTCATTTACTCATCTTTTCTGCCTGGTATTAATCCAAGTAATCACGTTTCTTATGTTTGCACCAATAGATTGTGCCTCCAACTGTTTTTTATATCTGTCTGCTTCAGGGCCCTCAGTCGTACTTCCTGAAAATTACTGTTCATCTCGTTGTCTTTGTGTGTGCGCGTGTGTGTATGCACGCGTGCGTGTGTGTGCGTTTGTGTGTGTGTGTGTGTGTGTGTTTGCTCATAACTTTCTGAAAGTTATGAGGATATTATTTTAGAAAAAATTATGAACTTTTTCTTTTAAATTCAAGGCCTAATTCTTTTTATCACTAGAGATAGCAAACAAACAATATCATTCAAACATCAAAAGAATTCAGCCTGCTTTTTACTTGGAAAAAAAACATATTACTGACGGTAATTAATTACATTTTATAATCTGTGGTCTTTGTTCAATGTGTAAAGCATTATGAAAGTTTATAATTAAATTATATTTTAATTAAAATGTGTTTATGCATTAGGAAATTTGGCTGCAGTGGTTCATCAATGAGCAGGACAATGAGGAAAAAATATTTTGTTGCATCATTCCCTGACATTTAAACCAGATTACATGACATTAGTCACTTGAAAAGAAAGCTTTAGAAAGCCAACTGAACTATGCAGAATCTTGACAGTGAGATCGAAATTTTCTAAAGTACTAAACCGACTGACAAAAAACAGCAGGACACCCATAGGGCTGTGAATTCATGCACAAACAATAAAGAATCAATCCATGCACCAATCAGTTCTTCCTAGGCAATACAAACAAACTCGGATGACATGTTTCATTAGATTATGTTTAATGTTTACTGTATTTACTGTGTAGTTTATTTGTGGTTTCCTAAGAAATAATTATGTAAATGCATCCTTCTTAATAGATTTATCTTTTTCTGTTTTTCAGAGCCATGACAGTATGGTGGACTGCTTGAGTAGAGTCATGCTGCATACAGCCGTGTCTTGCTGGCAGCCTTTGCTGGGGCTGGCCCTGTTGGCCGTGTTTATGGGCTCCACCCTGGCCTGTCCCTCCCGCTGTGAGTGTTCTGCCCAGAGCCGCTCTGTCATCTGCCATCGCAAGCGCTACACCGCCATCCCTGATGGAATACCTATCGAGACAAGAATCCTTGATCTAAGCAAGAATCGAATCCAGGCTGTCAACCCTGATGACTTTGCTGCCTATCCACACATAGAAGAACTGGATCTGAGTGGAAATATTGTTGCCTATGTAGAACCCGGGGCCTTCAACTCTCTCTACAGCCTTCACACTCTCAGCTTAAAGAGCAATCGCATCAAACTCCTCTCGCTAGGCGTCTTTTCTAGCCTCACCAACCTGACTACACTGGATATCAGCGACAACAAAATTGTCATTCTGGTGGACTATATGTTCCAGGACCTGCGCAATCTCAGGTTCCTGGAGGTTGGAGATAATGAGCTGGTTTACATCTCCCATCGGGCCTTTAGCGGACTGTTATCGCTGGAGGCCTTGACATTGGAGCGATGTAACTTGACGGTGGTGCCCACAGATGCCCTGTCTCATCTGCACAACCTGGTGAGCCTACATATGCGCTACCTCAGTATCAGCTCCCTCCACCCCTACTCCTTCAAAAAGCTACTTCACCTCCGTCACCTTGAGATTGACAACTGGCCATCATTAAATGTGTTCCCTGCTAATTCTCTGCACGGCCTCAACCTCACCACACTAAGTGTTACCAACACCAACCTCTCCACATTCCCCTACCAGGCTCTTCGCCACTTGCCTTACCTTACGCATCTTAACCTCTCCTATAGTCGCATTCGTACGGTGGAGGGTGGGCTGCTTCAGGACCTGGTGCGACTGCGTGAGCTAAGGTTGGCAGGATCTCAGTTGGTGTCCATCGAACCCTACGCTTTCCAGAGCATGCGCTGGCTCCGCTTGCTAAATGTCTCCCACAACCGCCTTGATACTCTGGAGAGGGGAGTTTTCCATGCTCCTGAAGCCCTGGAGGTTCTGTTGATCAATAACAACCCTCTGGTGTGCGACTGCCGTCTCATGTGGTTGCTCCAAAGGCGCCATTCCATTTC
>JAZGTK010021385.1:0-10642 GCA_036877625.1 Ambastaia sidthimunki
ACCACCATAAAAACCATGGCAACACAGTCTCATGAAAAACTTGTAGCGTCTAGAACACACATGATAAGTCAATGGCAATATAATGTATTAAATACAGTATGAGTTATGCATAAATAGTAAGTTACGTTAGTCATGTAACCTTATCCATGACCGTGATTTCCACCCCCCCTTACTGCATCAAACTTCACCTTTGTTATTATTTTTTAATACGAGACCTCCAGTGGTGAAAATTACACATTTTGCCTAGTAATGTAAGTAATATGTAGAATTTAACTTAATGTACTTTTTTAAATTCCCCTAATCATTTGTTCGAAGATCCTTAGTTAGGCCCCCTATAATTTTCACTCTGTATATAACTTCATTAGATTAGACAAATCGAGTGTATTCACACACCATAAAAATGATCTATACCAGAACCCTTAGAGAGTTTTGAAGGAAGAGAAACAGAACTAAATGTTTAGTAAGTGACCCAAAAGCCTAGTGGTCTAATTCTGTGATTTTCTCACAGCTGGAGCACCTGATGTTCTGGTCTTCCTCTCTTGCAGGCCAAGAGTATCTTCCAGCTTCCGTTGAGCGGTTGAACTGGTTCCTCTAGAGAGGGAACTTTGAGCACACACACTCAATAAATGAGTCACATTGGCTCTTCTGTCCCATCTTCAGCCTTCGGTCAGCTGTCAGCTTTCAGAGACGGTCCACATGGGCTGTGAGATGAGCTAATGAATTATGGGAAATTAATTCCCATAATTAAGAAGATGCATTGTTTTGGCCTGGATTAACCACCAAATAAACAGGTTTGTATGCTATTTAATACGAAACACTGAATTGTGTGAATATCTGAAGCTTATTTACAGATGCCGATGTTGGGATTTGATTGTATTTATGTGCCTGAAGGCTGAGTTTGCAGTAGCAGAACTTTAAATATGAACTCTCTGGTTCCATATTTTATGGTAAGACTAATACTAAAGCAGGTTAATACTAAAGCAAAGTTTTCAAATCTTTATTCCTGACTGACAAAGAGGAACCTGTGTTACTGAAAGTCTTTGCACACATCCTGTGTGTGCATGTTTGTTTGATTAGATTTCTCTTGTTTAAGGTACATGTAGGGTAAAAAATGCAAATAAGGAGGACAAAAGAAAAACCACAGTTCTCAAACTAAATTAAATGTCAAAGAATAAAATGTTTCAGGAAATGTTTTAGGACTAGATTTTTAGTGTACCTTTACAGCCTCCTACAAATCTACACTTCTTCCAGACCTCTGCGGTCAGCGAGTAAGTGATGCCTTGTGGGAACCTTCCTCAAAGAATCTCACAATTTTCAAGAAACAGCTAAAAAGATGTCTCTTCCGTGAATGTTGACTTTAGATAAGACTTAATTGCTAAAAACATAATTTAAGCAGAGTTTGTTTATCTAAAGTCTCTATAAGTCTAAAATCTGTCTATTCATTATTATATCCAGATTTTTTAAAGTGGATTTACATAGGGATGTAAAAGGTCCAAATCACTGTTGGAGTCCTTATGAGTACTGTTAGGGGCAAATATCATGATTTCCGTCTTGCTCCATTGAAATGTAAAACGATTAGCGTGTGTCATCTGCATAACAATGAAATGAAATGCCATTTTCCCCAGGAAACTGTAATGGAAGCAAATACAAGGAAAATAGCATTGGACCAAGAATTTGAATACTTAAATATTAAAAATAAAAATCACTTAAGGAGAGCCTAAAAATCACTTAAGGAGAGCTTGAGACGTCTGTACAAATCAAGACCAGATCTAAATTTTTGCTTTGGCTAACTTAATCTACTTCATAGGCACAAAACATTTTAGCAACAGCAGAGATCTGTAGTAGTGCTGTTTTCAACACATGCAATAAAATGTCATTACTGTCATTTCTGATACTGTGTAATTCCAAGTAAATACAAACTTCCACTTGTATATAGTCTAATGTTAAGTGATGGTAAATGAACAGAACAAGGGAGCCTTAACAAAGACTTTCCTGAAAGTTTCTAATGGCATCTGTTTTCTTTTTATTTCTTCCTTGAGCGTATGAGAAGTGACCTCCCCTGCAGTGCTTGGCTCTGGTCTGTTCTGTCTTCTCCTTCCCAGGATGAAGGATTGATGCGCACTCTCTGTTCCATCAGGGGGAGATGTTCAGAGTGATGAAATCCAGGAACTGTGAGAGGAAGCACAAAGTGGAAATGTTCTACATAATGGTCGAGAACTGGTGCGATTTTGTCCTTTGAGTATTTGTAATTTTCAAACATTAGCACAGCTCCTTGTGTCTGGTAGACCTCATTCACCCTTCATGATATGTCTGATTGCTAAAGAGGGAGATAACAGCATCCCCATCACATCCTTTACACTTAACCAATTTGTGTTTGGACAAGCTAATGTTGAGTGTTGTGGAAACACTGGTAAGAGGGTTGATCCAAAGGTCGAACTCTTCTGTCTTCATTTCTGAATCACTGTTTAACCTCAGATGTGCTTTATGAGACAATGTTTGGGTGGTCTCTCAGACCAAGCTGTGCTTCACAGGAAACAATGAGAAAGCGATGCAGCCATTAACCATCTTTAATCTTGTGACTGTGTGTGTATGAGAAAGAGCTATGGATTTCGAGACCTCTGAAGATCTCACCTTACAGCTTGAAAAGGGAAGGTTAATCAAGACAAACGTAAATGTTGGCAAGACAAAGAACTGCAAGAAAGTTTAAGGTTAGTCTGTGGTCTGGTTTAAAGACCCTATGTAGTTAATACTTTGGTAGTATTAAATTTTTTTTTTTTACATTTTATGTATTTATTTTATAAATCATTATATTTTATTCATAGTTTTAGGTTTAGCATGGGTATAATAACATTGCTAACGCCATAGTGACCTGTAGATGTAAGATATCTGCATTTATACGTGTATTTGTATGTGTGTGTCGGATAAGTTGTTAAATAGTAGCTAAGCAGTTGCCATGGCATTATTAGGCAGACAGAATAAAAAAGCTAAAGCTATATCAGTCAGGGCAGTTGAAATGTGACCCTCCACTTCAGACCTGTACGCCTGGCAGTGGTAGTCAATAAAAATCAGTTTTGCGCTTCATAAAAGCAGCACACAAGTGTAATGTGAGAATGGAAAACTGAAGGCCATTGGGTTTTATAGAGGGAAAGCGTGAAGAACCCTGTTACACAGTGAGTCAGATGCCACATGGACATATGGATAATGTCAGTGTTCTTTACCTGGCTGAGGCTCTCACATGCAGTTACACCTTTCAGCCACCAGTGGCCACTGATGCTCAGCAAACTGAGGAAGTGAAGATAAGACACAGTGGCAACTTTTCATAAATCTTGTTTCACTCACTTGTATGACTGCTTAGTAAATTGATAGGCCTCATAAAATTAAGTGAGGAAGTGACCATTATTCTCAAGCATATTTCAACTAATGGCACTAATGAAATGTAACATTAGCCATTCAACCTTTAACATGCTTAAACTGCTACATGTGTGACCCAATCCCTTAATACTTTTACATGTTGTTATTCTCAACATGGAATAGTAATATGATACATATTACTTCAGTATGAAAATAAACATTAGGGATTTTATTCCAATTAATTCCCAGAAGCCATTTGTGTTTTTGCCATATGCAATCTGCGGAGAAACGTCTATATACAGTACAAAAGAAGAAACCTAATGCATACTGTAGAGTAAAATTATATATGATGGATTTTTTTATCTACCTTAAAGAAACTACCCAAGCATGTACATATAATGTATGTGACTATCACGAAAAGAGAGCTATACACATTTAATTAAGTCCTTCTCCAGAGAATCTAACAACATTCCAAAACAAAAACTGTAGAAGTGAAAAGAAATTGTATACCAAACTCCAGAGAGAAGAGAGATTAGAAAATTAAATATATAATGGAGTTTGACAGGATTTGGAAAAAAAGGAATTGGAATTCTTAAGAAATGTAGTACTTAAACCACAGAATTGAGCAATAGTTTGGCTATTCACATAATACTAACAGGTTCATATGATCAAGCATGTAGTACAGCCATAAAATCTCCTTAGACAAACCTGTATCTGTATAATAGGGAATACTAAACAGCTTAGTGACTTCATTGTGGTGCTATCATAGGATGTCACCAGTTAAATAGTTTAACAATTGTGGTGTAAAAAAAGTCAAGACATGAACCGTAATAAACACCTCTGTTGTGATCAATCTGACAGTTTGTATGTTATTAGGATAACATGCCCCAAAATCAAACCTTAGATTTATGAAGAATGTTCTACATTAATGTTTTTGCATACTAGCTGGGCAGAGGCCCAGATATATTAGTCTTTTGCTGATTCAAAGCTAATAAATACTGGAGTGCTAATGAGAAAAGGGTGCATTTTAATAACTAAATTGTCAGATTTACAGAAAAGGATTTTTGCAAGACTTTATGTAATGTATGTATATGCATTTTTTTGCAGTTTGCTAAACCTGGCCGTTAAGCTCTCCTCAAACATTCTGTTCATCCACTTGGATCATGTTGCGTTCCAATCCAATTACATGAGCGATACAGCTTAATTTGTCACTTGAGTTATTTTTGCAGCACTATCATCAATGGAGTTGTGTCCCGCTGCAAGGAAACACGGTAGGGAAGAATTTAATGGAACGCAGCACTGTAGCTGCTCTGTGATGTTGCACTGATCTTCACACTTCACTGCACTGTAAAGGATGTTTTGACCTAAGGGAAAGTTCATGATTAAATAACCGAAAGGGGGGATTTTTTTCAAACTACACATACTACTGTGGTATAACCATCAAACTGAACAAAAAATGATATAACTACATTTTAATTTAATTGTTTAAACCGTTTTTTGTCCTGTCCTGCTTTCTTATTAACCCCCAGTAACAGGACGAGCCATGTGACTGATCACTCACTTTTCATGATTGACGTATCAATGTGGATGGTGATATTTTGATTCATTCTATTTGAGAGCATAAGTTGAAAGTTCAAAATGTTTTTTGTAGCTGTTTTGGCCTTTTTTATTCTGGGGAAGAGAGTATAAAAAACAGGTTGCAAGTCCAACAAAGTTCTGATGTCTTTATCCTTCAGTGAGCATAAAATTCAGGCGTCAGTTTTGAAGTTTTCTCAGCTACACACAAGAAGCCAGTTGTAGTCCCAATACGCCAACCCCGTCTTTAACTACAGAGAAATCCAATTCAATAAACAGAACTTGGGTTAACAGGACTCAGGAACTTGTTCCTGTTAGGTCCTGTTATGTGACATGGCTGCCCTGATAAGCTGTTTCAGCTTTGTAGGCAAATGTAAGCACAATGTACAAATGTAGGCCCTACAATGTAGGCAAAGGGTCCCACAGCATCAGATGGAACCTTACAAACAAATTGTTTCAGACATACTGATTTAAATTTAACATAACCTTTGCCAAAGGGCATTGTTTATGTTTTGGCCATGGAAATGCATTTTTTTATTGCCAGTAAAACACATTTAGGCTTGAATAAAGGAAATGCCTCTGTATTAGAAGATATGAGACAGGATAAGCTATTTTATAGACAATGGTGCAACGGAAATAGGGGCATATCCAAAACATCCATCTGCTATTAATACACTTTCTTTTTCTTATTTAGGCTGAACTGGTCGTGCAAACGCATACTTTGTAAAGCAATAGTACGAAATTGGAAGCCATCAGGATCCGAGAAAAAATCCAAAACATAACACTAGTTATTTTGGACCCCTTCCTTAGCCAATGTAAACACTGACCATTACTGTTGGCACTTTCCTCTGAAGTGTTCTGATAAATATTGCAAAATATGGACAGTGAAACAGCAAGTTAAATATCATGCAGTTCATTTGCATTTATGAGGGGATGACTGTTTTTTCAAATACTTTGGTAGAGCCCCTGAGAAATTTGTGTATAAAAGACACCACATAGCAGAAACTTTTTATATTACCCAGATTTACATTACAGTTCAGCAGATCTTAAAACGTTTTTCTAATATAAGCCTTTTCAGGGTTTATTTTGTATATTTGCTCTTTTCAGCTCAGGTTAGGATAAGGTATCTCCAATTTGTTTGCAACATCATCTTAAATTGTGTGAAATTAACTTTTAAACAACATTCCCCTTTATGCTAGTGTAGTTCTGCTCTATGCTAGTAAAGTACTTCTAAATTACTTTAATATCTTGTTTATTGCTTTGTTTTTATTCATTTTGATGGAATATGGACATCTGTACTATTTACTACTAAGTTGTATAAGAAAATATTTACAACTCAACAGAGTTTAAACTCATAAGACCATGACAAAACTACAGATACATACTTAAAAGTGGGCAAAATGTAGGTCAAAAGTACTTTCTATTTCAGTTCCTTTGTCTTTCTGCTCTTGCGTTGCCTCTAAACTCGCACACAAACTTTGTAAACAGATAATAGGCTTAAAGCAGTAGATAATTCATCCCCTGAACAGAAAAGGACTATGAGTACAGAAGCAGTGACAGCTCATGGGTAAACTTTAACTTTGTTTAGTGTGTAAACATATCAGTTTTTAGAGCTCTAAAAACCAGGCTCTAACCAACAACTCAAGTCTGATGGTGTGTAAATGCAGCCAGTTTATGTTCAGTAAAGAAATGTACAAATTTGTGTACATTTAAAGGTGATAATGATGTTCAATAACCGAAGTGTAAGAAATTATGCATCTTAGTTTCATAATTTCCATTCCTAATCCTTACATGTAAATGTCTTAATTAGTGTAACAGTATATTTGTTTATTGAAAATAATCAATAAATTTTTTCAAATCAAATGAAATTTGTTTATAAAGATCCTCATGCAAACCCTTAGTTCAACTAATGTACTATACCTCTTGTGTCAGAAAGATTAATGATCTCGACTGACAGCTGTATGTGGTGGCTTCAGTTCAAAATAATCATTGTACCACAAATCCAACACTTAGTGGTAATGATGATAAAATCACTCGCCTCTCTCTGTGCGTACCACTTTATCGCCTTCTTTAGGGAGAGGGGAATAAGAAAATTAAATAATTATCTTGATCCAGTTCATGACAGTAAAAGCACCAGCACTGTGGCAAATCGTATTAAGTGACGAGGAGGTCCGGCCCTGACCGAAACTCAAGGCCAAAAGTGAAAGGTTGCAGAGTGTTACTTAGCAATAAAGTCAACACAGCAATTACTGTTCTATTACACGGTTCCCCTGGCTTCACGTCCGGCCTGTGTTCCAGAGGGCACACCCTCTACGTCACAAAGAACAGTTACCCCTGGTCATTACAGTCACGAGAGGATTTCAAGATGTATAAACATGAAAAAGGACCATAATAAGGCTAAGTCAACCAGCGGGTGGTGCAAGTAATCTAACTGAAAATTACAGCGCATTGAACAAACACACTTAAAAACAAATTGGCCTACAAAACTCCACCCTAACCAGTAAATCAGCCCTGAACATGCTCCACAACGAAGCTGTGCTCTTATGCTTCCCATTTCCCCCGGCACAGTCCGTGTGACTGCTGTTCAGGGTTTCAGATGTTAATAGGATAACATGACACAAAATCAAACCCAGCTCTGCGTGAAAGGGAGGGACAGCAGGGGGTGTTCCTTCCAGTAAATGTCAGAAGTGCTCCAAACATCTTTTGGGGTTTAATCGGCTTTAAGGTGGGCAGGAGGGTGGTGATAAGGACATGCCAACATTTAACCCCAGGATTAAATCCAACCAGTGAGAAGTGTTAGAGCTCTCAGACTAGACTGAGGAGGGCCGTCTGTTTCATTTCTAGTTCTCGACTACAGTATATTGCCTGGCTTTTATATTGGGCCAAGTCTAAAAAGTGAGAAAAGACAAAAAGTATCACACATGATTTACTTTCAAGGCTGAGCTGAAGTGCTGGTTGTATACTAAGTTACTGAAATGGATAAACAAATAGCTATGGATGGTAAGCCAGTATGGATTGGTTAATGATATCTTTAGAAGTTCTCCAGAGTATCTACAGTAGAAAAACAGTGTGTAGTCAGAGGTATGCTAAAAGTCCAAAAAGTCCTTGGAAACACATTACATCCCTTAGTATTACTATTTTTCCAGATTTAGGAAAAGCTATCAAAACATACACACACATACTTTTTTCCTCATTGATTCTACTTGTGATATTACATTCATATATTCACAGCTGATATCATTAGATCATTATGACTGTATACACTTTGTGCACTAGTTATTGTGCCACACTAGCAAACAGCCAAACTGCCCTTCTCAATACAAATCTATGACTTGGTCATATTTCCCCCTGCTTAAGGAAAGAATCTAAAGTGTAAACTGGGTTCATGTATATACAGTAGTGGCAGTAGACTGAAGTTTCTGCAGGTTTATGTCACTCTTTGGAATGGAATGACAGGCAGCTACTGCTGTGAGGTGTGAACATGACAGTTTTCGTGGGGAGCATGTGTTGAGAAATTAAGCTTGGACCAGGATTTAGCACACAGATTTGGATTGCAACCTGTGTGTCATTAAATCTACAAAACCACACTGCGCTCGCAGATGCGGCACGCAGTATATTTTCTTTTATGACACGCATATGATATATGTGATGTGTGACATATTTAATTTATACAAAATAAAAGCATGATGGATGATGTTGAACATTCTTTTGTGTAAAAGGCTGGCAAATACATTTTAATGTAGGATTTCAACAGAATATACAATGAAATTGTCCTAAAGCAATAAATGAAAAAAAACAACGCATGCATTCTTTATATGCCATATTTACAAAAGTTCAACAAACACTCTTGTTGTGTGTCATCATAGGAGCCCAAACATAAAACATTCATTAGTCATAATTTTTGTTTTCATTTGTAGATTATCATTACACAACATGAAGAGTGTCAATTATAACTCAAGCTTATTTTAGGCACTGCCTCGCTGGGACACACTCTCCTCATGTAGCCCATCTGATAATATGAGTCCTAAAGAATCATTTAAAAGAATGATTAACAGGTTTCACGTGTTCTCCAAGACACAGTGGGTCTGTTTTACTATTGCTAAATGTGGTGATCTATGCATGCAATAACATGCACAATCACCCACCAAGGAGTAACCACTTACTGTAAACATGCGCTGTCTCAGAGCAGGGTTTATTGGCATTTAATGCGAGCTGGGTCTGATCCAGACCCTAAGGGGGTAGAAGTGAGAATGAGAGATCCCTGTTACACAAATATAGTGCATTAATATTCAGGCTCAAAGGCTGGATCAGACTGGAAATGATGGTCATTTGCAGTAAGTATGCAGTGTTTAAAGCAAATCGTCTGGCAACTGTAAACCTAATAATTAACATGCATGGCTATGCCATGAAGCCAGTCCGGCTATTAATCTACAGCCCATGCTGATGAGAGTAGTTTCACCTAGTATTCCATACATCAATTAAATTTTACAACATCAAAAGTGCCTTCAAAAAATTATTAAGAGTGTTGTTTTTATGAGCCCACTAAAGCCATAAATGGGCGTTTGATGTCATATCCTGTGGTCCACACATATTCACAGTGTGTTCACAGCAGTTCAAAGTAAGTCTAGTGTAACCGCCCCTTTAAACAATCTTATCACAGACCCTGCATGGTTGAGTTCAGGCACATTTTGCCACCTGGGCCAGCAGACTCCACCATTCCAGCCCTACTTCCAAGGAGCTCTTTTGTGGGTTTATTTCTCTCCTAATTTTACATTGCTGGGGACAATATTAAGAGAGAGGCCATATGCATTTACAATGGCCATTTTATTCTGCCCCAGAAAGAGTCTGGGGGTGTGTGGCTTTGTGGAAAAGCTTGGCTGTTGTGGAATGCACCAAATCTGGAGAGTTCTCCCATGTGCATGAAACAGGATGTTCATGTTTTTGCCAAACTATGAAGGGGAACCAAACCACACCACATTTTTATAGACAAAGGCTTGTAGATCCTTTTTGTATTTAATGCCCAAACTCTAAAACAGTCTTTTAGACACACTTTAAAGCTCAGTCTCTTTAACCTAGCCTACACATAGTTCAGATTCCTTAGGGAATGTTAGGCTGCAGTAATTAGGTCAAGTACAACTAGAAACACTTCCCATAAGACCCAATGTACTTGTTAGATTGAACAGTGTGGAATGGTCACTACTCTCATATTTGTCTGTCTTATTCTTCTCTGGAGGTTAGTGTAGTCTGCAGGATCCAGTCCATATGCAGACCAAATAATGGACCTGCTTCCATATTATGTCACCCACTTTGCTTTAACTAAGTTCCTATTGAATTTTAGAGGAACAGTTAATCTAAATTTAATCACAATCCACACATCCTCTACATTTTATAGCAAACTTCTCCAAAATAACTGAAATTCCAGAATGTGGAATAAAAACATAGGAATTCTGAAAAATATGATGATATATGCAGTGGTAAAATGTATCAAAATCTGAAAAATGGAAACCACTTTGTAAAGTATATATACTGACATACCTTGTCATATTGCTGCATACAATTTAAAAACACATTTTTGTCCAGCATATAAAAAGTTACCCATATGACTGATTTCACATTTCAACAACATTTCAGTCTGGAAAGTAGCAATATTGTATAGTATTATATAGTTGTAAAGCATTTAAATAGTGCAACTATTAAAATATGTGCATGCTTGTAA
>JAZGTK010021386.1:0-10642 GCA_036877625.1 Ambastaia sidthimunki
TGTGTCGGCGACTGTCTCTGCTGTTTTCTAATGATGTACAGTATTGGCTCTTGAGCGTGAAGCAAAATATATTCCACACCAACCATCTGACTACACAAACACACAGCACAATTACACACTAATCACACACACAACACACATCTTTTGTGCTAGGTCAGCATGCTCTGTTGTATTAATCGATTATGACATCAAACAAGTAATAAACAAAACTGCATGTAGAAGATGTCCTCTGTCTTTGTGCTTTCACTCCTAAACTCTTAATTCTGCATGTTTAACAGTGTCGTGTAGCTCTAATAGTGCAGAAGGACTTGTGCTTACTTGAGGTGATCCAGTGTTAATCTCTGCATCTTCACCACCTCGTTATTACAGGTGCGGTCATAAAATGGGTTGCTTCTCTCAGAAAAATAATCGAGCACATTGCTGGGGTTTAGGATGGGCACCCAGCCACTGTCCACCCACGAGATGCCCAGCAGGTTATCTGACAAATACAACAGGACAGGCATCAAACGAACTGTGCAACGATGAAGAAACAAACATAACATAGAAACAACGAATATAAATAAGAAACCATTCAACACTGTGCAAATAACATTACGCCGCCTGCTACTAACATATTACAGTAACACAGCTAAACAACGCTGTACAAGTTTTATTTATCTTTTTAGTTCAAAAACCAAATCAATACAATAACGCAACTAAAAAAAACGTAAATACAAATAAGCAATAATAGGATTGCAAGCATAAATTATTCATGAAATCTGTGATAAACTACCTCTTAAGTCGACGGACGCCATCTTCGCACACAGACGCAAAGTGATGACGCAATAGCGTCAACGGCCTGTGACGTCACGTCAGCAAGCGTCTCAGTATAGCGTCTTAGTCTCATATAGCTCATGTTAAATGTTTTAGTCTTTCCCAAAAATTAAACAGTAATTCAATAGTTTAGATTGTAGAAAGTTTAATTAGCCTTTAAAGGACAAATAGTTATAATCTTAGCAAACCTACCATTTTTTTATTAGTCAGGATGCCTTTGGGAACTAATTAAAATTACAATGGTTAAATAGCACAGAATAATTTATCAGATGGGACAAACATCCCTGCAGGCACAGCTCTGCAGAATATCCCATGAAAGCAGAGCAGTGTACAATTAAAGCACATAACACACAGCCATACAGAGAAAAAATAGATTTACACTCATGAAAAATCCAAAGGAGCAATAAATTCCACAGGCACATGAGCTACAGTCAGTCAAACACATACACCACAAAGACTCAATCAGATGGCAGTGTAGAGGAACTCCCTGGGTTTAGTCATGTCCAGTTTTTTATTTAAGTCACATGGGAGACCAACACATATAAAATGACATTGGTATCCCCTTGACAACATGGCACACAATTAATAAAAACTATATATAAAACTATAAAAACTAATATAATATTAGTATTGGATTTAACTGCAATATATGCAATATCACATTTTATTAAGAATATTAAGAAAATAATTTAGGTCTGTCCATATATAAATATACTATTACAACCAACAATAAACTAAGAGAAACACTGGCCATGTGCACAAGCTCAGGTCTTGCCTTAGAGGTAAATAAGACTACAGGGGTTAAGCTATACTCTACCAGCCTTACAAAAATACACCATGGTAACCCTAGTTTATTCCCAAATACAGTATACTACTACAGTTATGTTTACTACTGTAACACCAGAATTAATTGATATGGGATCTTCCTCAATCAACACAAAGCTATCAAAATGATAGAAAATCTTATGTACTATATACAGTATATTCAAATTAGTTTTGTACATTCAACCTCCCATATTTAATAATTCATTGAATCAATGAATGAATGGTTCTTGAATATATAATTATTTCTGTTTAGTGATGTGAATATAAAAACTGGTCAAAGCAGAACTCGCACGATTTACCGCAATCACGACACACCCAAACACACAACACACACATACACACACACACACACACCCTAACACACAACACCAGAACACACACACACCTGTGGAAAAACATAAACCTCTCCAAAATATATGTCTTTTGACCGAGCAGCTGTTACACACGTGGGTCAACACATGCATTTACTGTTTGCATGATCTGAACCAGGGGCGGATCAAAAGGAAGGAGACGCGGAGACATTACAGTGTATTTAAATAGCTTTCAGCGTCCGACAGCTGCTGGGTGTTTTCGGTTCTTTATTCCGTTTCTTCACGCCCGAGTTGCGCTCGGCTGGATCTCGGATGGAAACGGGGAGGGCTGGCGGACCGGTTCTCGCGCTCCGGTTGCGATGACCGCATTTTAAGGGCAGCGCGAGCGCGCGTGCCTCTACGCCCGCGCCCGCTCCCGTTTGAGTCATTCGGTGAGAACAGGACGTGCCGGGAACTGTCACTCCAGCCGGAGGAAACCAGGGAAATTTCACAGCATTGTGTGCGCCACCGGGGAATCCATCTTTAAAGGACCCTCCGCTGGCCGAGCAGCGGCTCTTCGGTAGATACGGTACACGGGAACGGGGCTTTATAAACGTTTGCTTTCGGGAAACGCGAGGAATTTGCCAGCCGCTGGAATGAGTGTGAATCAAGGTAGATTTGAGGCAAAGAATCGCGCTACGAGCGTCGCGCACCGCAGCTCCGTCTCCACCGGTCCGTCACCGTGCGCCGCGCAGCCTCCCGGCGGCCGGAGCTGTGGAGACGCGCGTTACCAGCAGCACGCGGCTCATCAGGGCGGTTCGGTGGTGAAAACCCAAAACGAGCCCGCGGAACTGGTCAAACGAGCCCTGGACTTCAAGACGCAGGGCACACAGTGCTACAAGGATAAGAAATACCGCGAGGCCATCGGGAAGTACCACCGCGCGCTGCTGGAAATGAAGGGTCTCTGTCGCGTGCTGGGGGACCCGGACACCAGCAAATCCCCGTCCACCGTCCTAACCAGCATCAGCAAGTCCAGCCTGACGGACGAGCAGAAAGGCGCGGTGGAGAACGCGGAGCTGGAGTGCTACAACAGCCTGGCAGGTGTGAAAGGACACCACTATCTCCAAACAGTGTGTCTGTGGGTTTCATTTTACTGTGTCTCACCTGTTAAACGTGAATGAAGACAGAGTTTATAAGACACAGACATTTAAGAAGGTTCCCCACAATTGTAATTAGTGCTCGACCTAAATTTGGAGAGTCTAAATCTTCTTGAGATCTTCAAGAGTCTAAATCTTAATCTTCAATCCTAAATATGTGGTTACGGTCTTGAATGAAAATAAGCAGGACGCAGAATGACGTCATGGATCATGCCATGGGTTGCTACAGCTTGTCTTATTACATTTTGATGTCTCGCAGACTGTAATTTATAATTTATACTTATCATAATCAGAAACCCACAATACGAATGTGAATCAGATTACCGTAATGCATTATTTGTGTCTGTGTGTAGCCTGTCTGTTGCAGATGGAGTTAGTGAATTATGAACGAGTTAAAGAATACTGTCTGAAGGTTTTGAGAAAGGAGGGAGAGAACTTTAAAGCCCTGTATCGCTCCGGTGTGGCATATTATCACCTGGGAGACTTCAACAAAGCCCTGCACTACCTGAAGGAGTCACACAAACAACAACCCTCAGGTCAGTAGCTTTTACACACGAACAAAATCTCAGGACACAGTGCTAAAATAGAAGTGATTTATTTGTCTCTACACTTCCTGTCCGCTTTTCACCTGTCTGTGTGTGTTCCAACCCAGAGGAAATTTTTATTTGCTCTTTCATAGCTCAGGAGAATCGATGAAGATCTCAGTTGTGTTTCATTTAGGTATCAACTTTGTCTCAGATGTTTCCTTTAAAATTTCCTAGGTCAAATAAAATAGAAACAAATGAGACAATTGTTAAAATACATTAAAGAGAATGGAGCTGTAAAATATACTGGATTTGGGTATATTTGATGACTAAAGTTTTATTTCATGCTGAAATCCTCAATAATAATGACTTTTGAACGCAGACTTGGAAAATCTGAGCTCAGCTTGAGACATTGTTGAGATCTCCTCTGAAACTTCAGTGGAGACACTTGTAAGATTTATGGGTCTTTTCCTCAGTAGGAACATCTGAGACACAATGCACTGAGAAACAAGGAGACTTCCATTTGCTCTTCATTTGATCTCAGTGCTGTTTAGGAGAAATAACTGAAATATTATAGAGATCTCATCTGTGATTTGTATGTTTTTGTGAGACAGACACAAACGTCATTCGCTACATCCAGCTCACGGAGATGAAAATACGCAGAAATGCCCAACGAGAGAAATCTGAGGTTTCATAAACAGCTCCTGCATTGATTGCTTTCCACCGCGGACACCCCACACGCCCCTCATCACACTCTCTGTGGACGAGGTTTTGGTGTTTCATGGGGGTCTTCATTCCAGTGAGAGTCAACACATCTGTGTCAGCTGAGATCCTGTCAGAAACCTTCTGAATCAGGTGTGCTGGAGGAGCCCATGAAGACCAGAGATGGAGATCAGAGGTTTCAGTGCCATTCTTTTTAAAGTAGTGATTATTAGTGCTTTCCAAAGGTTTGCTTTTATTCAATGGTTGTATTTAATTTCTGACAAACATTTAAATCTCACGAGGTGATTGTGGCCTAAAGTTGATCTCCATTGAAAACAGCAGATCATTTTGTGGTTGGTGTAACATGGTTTTCATAGCTCTCCTGCAGCTTTTTATCTATCGCTATTGTTTTCAGAACATGACAAGTGTTTTCATTAGAGATTCTCAATCAGAGATTCTGATTCAGAAACTGTCAGTGTGTAAACAGATGTCACTTCAGTTTCCCAACACATGAAGCTGCTTTATTTAAAGTGCAATTAAGTGTCACTACCAGCGAAAATGATGCCAACACTGATTACATAAAACTTACACATCACTTAACACTCCCATTCAAACGGCAGTGGGAAATATCACTGTACACACAATCTTAGAGTGTTGCTAAGATTTCTGAGCATGTGAATCAAGCACAATGTCACTCACAAAAGCATGCAGAAGTAAATAAACTGTGGTCATTGTTATATTTAGGAGTGTGTTTTGTGTGTTTTTCATGTTGAAGGGCAACAACGTTCATTTGATGATTGTGGAGAGGTCATTGCAAACACTGACCCAGCTAACAGGGAAAGTTCTCAGAACGTTCTGTAAATGTTTTCTCAAAGTAATTAAAATAGTTTTGCAGGAGAATTAGTAGAACATTTTTAAACATTTTTGTTGCTTAATGGAATGTTAGGAAAATGTTTTGTTACAACAGAAATGTGATAGCTGTGAGCTGTGTGATTGAGACTACATGATGGGCTTCTAAAAAGATTATGGGTTTCATCAGAGAAGGGATTTTATCTGCTGAATATTTCTGCTCTATCTACCCAACTGTACAGGTTTGACTTGCATCTTAGCCGCAGGATTGGACAAATAGTTCAATTCAGAGCTCCATTCTGGTTGCTATGGTGAGGTTCCATGGAAATCATCCTTGGAGACAGATGGAGTTGTTGTCCTAGACATGCTGGTTTAAAGCAGCTAGACACAAATCTACATAACTGAGAAGAATGAAAGCTTTTTTTAAACTACTGGGGACTTTAAAATATTGTAAACATTTACTAATTGTGTGAAACATACAGTAATGTGGACCAATGAGGTTGAACAATGATGACACACTGAAAGTAATGTTAAATATGTATCCTGAGTAACACTGGGATAACAGTGGCTAATTGCCAGCCTACTTTTGTTTAACTAAAGTTTTTAAAAATGTTCTTGCAGTAACATTGGCAGAACATTTTTTAACATTATATGCCATATGTACATCCAACATGTAATTCTTAAGTTGTTAGTGGGGTGTTTTAAAAACTACAGAATTAAAAAATGTTTGAATATTCTTCTTATAAGCAATAACATTAATACAATGTCTAAAAAAAAACGATGTTTAAAATGTTTCTAGAAAATTCATAACATCGATAACATTTTTAACGTTTTTGTTACTTAATGGAAACATTAAGGAAATGTTCTTACAACCTAAAATTGTTAGCTGGGTTATTAATACATTTCCTAGAGTTTTCCACCCTGTATCATGACGTTCAGTCACAAAACACACATCTCAGCATTTCAGGGCTTTAATTGATCTCTTACACAAGTCTAATGTGCTCGGGTGCAAGTACAAATGTCATAGCAGCAGCTTCTCAACCCCAAACACACATCTCCATGACAAAAGTGACGGTGTTGATATGAATACCAACAGATGCTCTTGATGCTGGGTACACGTTCCTTTAAACCAAAAAAATAAAAAACTTTACCACTCTTTCACGACCAAATACAATAAAGGGACAGTTTCCTGATCTTCAGCCAACACTGCAGAAATGTGAATCAGTTTTGGTGGGTTTAATGTTGTAAAGGAACGGTTCACCTGACTGAAAAAATGTATCATTTACTCACATTTATGTTGTTCAAATCCTGTGTGACTGACTTGATTTTCTGGAAGACAAAACAATTACTATAAAAGAATCGAAAAGCACCATAAAGGTTTCTTAACAGTAGTCCATACGACCTGTGCGCTAAACTCTTCTACGTACATACGATAGATTTGTATAACAAACAAACTGAGATTAAAATGATACAATTTTCATTTTTGGGTGAGCAGTTCCTTCAGATAAATGAAATACAGACACAAGCAATGCTGTGTTTTGGCTGTAAATGTTGTTTTGGCTCTACAGGAGTTTTTACAAGTCCAGAGATTAAGAGTCCAGGAACAGCAGAGAACAGACCTGTGAACCTCATTCTAGAGTGAGTGCAGGCAAAAGAATGTTCACTTCTGCGAGTCAGAACACGTTCTGAAAGCCAGACAGACGCCGCATCAGTTTCATCAAGACAAGAAAAAAGCAACGTAAAAAATACATACAAAAATAAATACATTCAGTACTGAATCAATGTACACAAACATTAAAACAACTATTGCACAAAAATATGCGACTAATACAATCAAATTCAAAACCCACTCTCAGCAAAATTCAACACACAAACACTAGATTTCTCCAGTTACACTGAAATGCAAACATGCATGATGGCATGCGCACACACACGCAGACACACGCACACACACACTGTACATGCTAAAGGCTGGAGGACTGCAGTCATGTGCCTGACTATTGTACAATTGCAATTTAGAGCCAATTAATTCTATCAGCACTCTGCAATCCGTAACTTCTTTGGTTAAAAATGAACAAAGTTATTAAGTACATAACAGAAAAGTGTTCAAAACATTCTCTTTCCCCAGATTCACAACTGTAAGCATGTAATTATAATAATTTATAATTTGTGTTATTAGGTTCGATTTCCTGGGAAATAACAGTGCGACTTTATTAGACCGGTAAATGTACATAAGAAAAGTGTGTAAAGTAACCTGCAATTTTTAGTTTCAAACAGAGATGGCGACAGAGAGTGAAAAGTTACGGATTGCAGCTTTAAAAATGTTCTCACGTTTAATACTGATAACTGAGGTTTGGATAGTGAAGAAGTCGTAGCCCAGTTTTTAAACAAGCATATATTTTGTGAGTGGTTGATCTATGTGCTTCATGCTATGATAAAAACCAGAATATTCAGTGATCTCAGTGGTGTAAATATGGGAAGACAGAACTATACATTCATGAAACTAGTAAGAAAGCACTTCTAAGAGTGTACAATCTTAGCACGTATGACAAACAAAACCTGAAGAGTTGAGGCAGAAACAAACTGTCCAGGGTTTCTCAACTAATCCAATGCTATGTTCAGGAACCACAAACATGCAGGTGTGTGTCATACATACAAATCAAACGCTAATACGGTGGAACAGGACAGCTTATATGCT
The DNA here is from genome assembly GCA_036877625.1 of Ambastaia sidthimunki. Taxonomy (NCBI): domain Eukaryota; kingdom Metazoa; phylum Chordata; class Actinopteri; order Cypriniformes; family Botiidae; genus Ambastaia; species Ambastaia sidthimunki. The sequence goes on from JAZGTK010021386.1 coordinate 7,859, forward strand.
CAACATGAATAAAAAACAAGTTTGCAAATAAAAAAATTGTCCTTTATCTCAAGATAAAAGCTGCAGACCCTGTACTTTTTTAAAGGACTCTGAAATCAGTCCAGATATTAAAGTAACTTCTGGTGTGAATAGCTTATTATGCTCGGTGGTGAGTTGGACCTTTAGTGTTTACTGAGGAACAGCTTGAAAGAGTAATTTTTACTTCAGACCACAGAGGTTTGTGTGTGTTTGGAGCGATCATTGAAAACCTTCTCGAAATACTGACGGACACGTTTGGACCAGAAAAGCATCTAAATTATGCAACAACCAAGCACCTTTGGTTTATGCTGGGCAACTTTATCAAAAAGGTAAAACCACTCTAACCATGTTATCATTGAATGTACACCCAGAACTCTCCAGTAGATTACTTGGATGTGCCCTTATATTACCCTTGCATTCAGCAATGGATGTCAGTTAGTTCTTATGTCATCTGATCTTAAGTTCTAAGCGTTACATCTGAAACCATAATCAGTCTGAATCCGTAGTTTTCACATTAACGTCCAGCAATGGGAGTGAAATCTGCATTAGACGGGTGACTAAATCAGGAGCAGAACCCTGGTCGTACTCTATAAGGTGAGTCTCGGGTTAAGCTAGTATCTGATGAGAGAGGTCGTGTCCCATCCTTGCACTGCCCTTCATCCTGTTGGTCCAAAAGGCTGTCATTTACCCAAGGGGAACAGGGGGTTGGTGGTTCCATCGGAGTGGGCGCGACGGCCACAGCTCCTCCGAACTCCACAGTGGATGGGGTTTCAGTGCTGGAGGTGTGGGCAGGAGATTCACCCCACTGGGATCCACAGCGCACACGCGGGCAAGGCCGGGGCCTAGCCAGGAAGTCAAGCGTCTTGGGGCGCTCAGGCTGGAAGCGGCGACGTGGTGTAGGAGGAAAAACAAGATTTGGGTCAGGCAGACGGGGCACCTCTGAGGGGTCCTCGCTTAGATTCCATGGACTCACTGCAGTGGCATCACAAAAGCACATGAGAAAACAGACACACAATTTCATGAGAAACACAACTACAGCTAATTCAGACACAAGATACAGCTCAGTGTAGATTCAACTGATACTGAAATATATATTTGCAAAGAAAAACTAGGTCTAAGGAGCCACATTTTTATTTATACATGTATAATGTTTATTAATATTTATATTAAAGCTGAAATTCATAACTTTTGCCTCTCTAAAATCATTCATGAAGTTTACAGAATTGTACATGAGTTTCTCACCTGAGTGCTCCTGTATTGTTTTGGAGGGCGTGGTTGGGGTGGGATTATGGTTGTTATGGGCAGGTGGGCATCCTGTCTTTATTGCACCATCTGAAGGTGTGCGATGAAGCTTGCAGGCTCCACTCGGTGCGGAGGGCACGTGTGTCGGCGTAAGAGACTGTCGAGGGTGTCGTTTAAAGCTCTCCAGGTGGGTGTTGACCAGAGGGTTCAGAGGAGGTGGCATCAGTTCGGTGGGTGGGGCATGAGGCGAAGGTGGGCGGAGCACAAGTAGCTCTTCGCTGTCAGAGCGAAGCAGAGATCGTGTTGAGTTACAGTCTGAGATGGATGAGAGAGACAGGAGTGTGAGGGACGAGGGCAGGGGAGGAGGGCGACGGGGGCTTTCCCGTTTGAAGAACTTGCGTGTGGGTGGGCTGGTGCCACGACTTTGACCACCGGAACGGTGAAACAACCCTTCCCATCGTGGACGCATGGTCTCCTCCACGCGTGCCAGGTCCAGCAGGTTATGGCCCAAAGCAACGGCAGCCAAAACCGCCCCGCAGCCTAACAACACCAGCTCTGATCTCCGGTTTCCACTCGGGCTCCGTCGTGTGTAACTGGGCGATGCGTCAGAAGCCATAGCAGTCGTGCCGCTCTCCACGCCGTAACTGTCCGCCACAGGTCCATCCCTGTGGAACGGAATGCAGAGGTATGATTGGCCGGGAGAGTCAGATGACTCGGACGGAAAGCAGCAGTCTTCATTTTCTACAGAGAGACAGTTGGGGAGAGATTTCACAATGTTGCACCATCATCAGATACAGAGCTTGTCAGATACACAGTATAACTGTTTGTAGTTTATGCTTGTTTATGTGTTTATCCACATTAGGACCACATTCAGGCAGACAAGTTCTATTTCAATGGGGAAAGACAAATATCTCTAAAACCGCTATAAAATTAATAAGTAATTGTATAATAAATTCTGTTTCTCAAGCTCAAATCGTGCTACAAAAAGCAGTTTTCTAGGTTGCTTCAAGTACCTTACAGACTGTAAACAGCCCCTCCCCCAGAGAATCATAAGTGTTTAGCTACTGACGATTGGCTTATTCTAATAGTTTCATTTGCTAGAGCAGATATATTGAGTGCTGCACTTTCCTCCATTCTTATTAATTAAACTTCAGCAACTTGTTAATTCTATAATCTTTAGCTTAAACTAGTTTTAAAAGATGTGACAAAAATGCACAATGATGCTGGAAAAAATTCAACAGTCTCACAACAGTCTCACAACACCAAAATACTTTGCAATACGATCCACTAATCTAAATATTGGGGGGTACACGTCTTCCTCATGGTCTATGGTTACAGCCCTGGATTGTGATGTATGAGTGACGGCAATGTTAACACAGTAAAGTGACGTGTAAAGAGAGTTTACCAGTCTCTGCCAGGCTACACACTCCGGGTACTGCAGGACTGTGTCGGGGGGACCGGCGCAGGTTTGGGGCACTGCAGGACCGCTGCCGACTGCCCTCCTTAGGAGTTTTCAAACTACAC